>JAHKKF010517705.1:10440-27233 GCA_019740295.1 Labeo calbasu | reverse complement strand
ATTTGTTGGGGTGCTATATAAAAATGATTTTGTCTATCAACACAAAATCCATAACTTGTCAGCACAGTCTGAAGATGATCTGACTTGATTTTGGTGAAAATCAGACAAACAGTCTAGGAGGAGTTCGCGAAAAAGCAGGTTTTTAATGAAAATCAACATGGCGGACAAAAAGTTTGGCCCGGCTATGGCCAAACAATAGGATAAAGCAACCAAAAGTTATTAGCATTTTTGGGAATTTTATTATTAATGGTTAATGAATGGTTTATCACTTCTGACCAATAGGTGGCGCTATAACTAAATTGATGTGGCGTGGTCAGTATGAGGTGACAATGGCACATTCAAAGTTTGGTGTCAACATGTCAAAGCTTTAGAGAGATACAGTATCAGATGCAGTTTGGCATCATTCCAGCAAATGTCCGTATGTTGTAAAAATCTTGACCCATAGAATAAAATTTTTTGATGTTCATTCAACTTGGCATAAGCCAAGGGATCAGAGGAAAAAACATTTGTTTCTAAAAAGCATGGTTCATCAGCACCCATAGCCTTGTGGTTAGTGCAACGACATATAGCGCAACTGCGCTCACGGCGACCCGAGTTCGAATCCCACCTCGAGGTCCTTTGCCGATCCTGCTCCTCTCTCTCCTCCCAGTACTTTCCTGTCAGCTCTCCACTGTCCTTTCAGAATAAAGGTGTAAAAAGCCCATAAAAATAAAAATAAAATAAAACGCATGGTTCAAAAGATATTAGCATAGACATGAGTGAAATTTTGGACAAGTGGTGGCGCTAGAGAGTTTGAGTTAGATACTCCAAACTTGCTATGGTTAACACTGAGACTGTCCTCTATCTGTGTGCCAAATTTCATAACTTTCCCGCAGTTGGTTCTATGGGCTGCTATAGACTCAACAGCAAAAGGAAAAGAAGAACGCCAACGTATACAGTAGATGCCTTTACTATAAGAAACAAAACTAGGTGCCAAATTATTTTTTTTTAGGTGCCACAGAATTAAAGTGTTTTATTTATTTATTTATTTTTAAATCGATAGTTCCTGCCGCAATAAAGAGTGCCAAAACAGTCTTTATTTTTTGAATTTTGAATTTTTTGAAGCCTTGCCTACTTTGTTTATTAAAAGATAAAAGAGCACAATGCTTATTGCTGGATCGCAAGTGCACTACAAATAGGCTAATATGAAGTTCACCGTTCTCGCATTAAAAGAACAGCATATAGACTAAAGATCTTGATAAGAAGAAGCCATAGTATCGATTATAAACAAGAAACTTTTACTTTGCACATCTCCGTCACTTCGTCTCTCTCTCATGCTGCACAACTGACACAAAACCAAATTTATAGTCGCCAGTGGCGACCTTAGCAAAAACTCGCAAATTAATATTTTTGGTTGCAAATGCGACCGTTTTAGTCGCAGTCTGGAGCCCTGTTTAGTATACTGTATTTGTGAACTTATGTCCAGCTATTCTGTTCAATAGTTAACTTTTAACTATTTTTTAATTTTTCGGGTCATCAGTCATCAAAGCTCTGTAAATACTGGTCAAAGACACAGAGATTTACTTTAAATTTCCCCAAGCTGATTACTTAATAAGAACTCCCACACATCATGTTTTAATGCTATTTTACGTCTTATTTTGATGTAAAAAAAAGTGGTGATATAAGTGTTTGAGTGGAATTTTTAAAAATTCCACTCATATTTCCATTAACGCCATTATATCATTCATTCAGACTGATTCGCGAATGTGTAATGCATACAAACACAAGGGGCGGGATTTATCTCATAAACCAATCACAGCCGAACATAACCAGTCATGTCCAATCATATTTTGATAGAGGCATTGCGTTACGTGACTTTCCCCCATTCATTCTCAATTACTCCCTACCAAACCTACCGCACGCTTTAGGGGGTCTGTTAAAACTCAGTGGGCTCAGAGCAGATGTCGCTGTTGGACAATGTTTCTTTAGAAACAGTGGAATATAATATTCCAACTCTTCCAATATTTTGAGGAGACACGGCCTCCCTTGCCTCCTCGGAGGAAACATCCATCTAAAAGCAATATTATGAAGTGTATGCTGATTAACCATGTTTATAGATTTTACTGACTCTTGATCACTTAGTGGATAAGCAGCAGTATGCTAGTATGTTGCTCTCAGGCATTTCATGCATCCTTTTAAACACATTTACTTAATGTTGCAGAACAATTTAATTATTTTAACTGACTAAGCTGGGTGTTTGTAACTGGTCAGTCAATTAGTGTCAAGTCTGAATCATTCATAATCTTTTCCTTGTACCCACAAGGAAGAGTATGTATGATTCCCCAATTAGTGTAACAACTGTCATGGTGTTCTTCATAAAGTTCTTTTTTATCATTGACAGCAAGGGTAAAAAAAAAAAAATGCTGAATGAAAATATGTTCATGTACAAATCTTTTGACAAGTACTTTCTCACAAAGACCTGCACAAATACACCATTAATCTCTGACCCTAAACAGTCACTTCTAATGATCTTACTGTATATAGGTAGTTTTTTCTTTGACACACATTCAGATACACACACACAGGGTATTTAACAGTCTCTGCAGGGAGTTCATCCTTTTTGACCTCATTATACACAAGATGATGTATAATAATTCACATTCTCTTATACGTGCCTTTGTAAGCCAAATGCATATGGACTGTCTTTTAAAATCTGTGAAATTAAATTATGCATGCCGTGAATCACTATGCACAATCTACTTTGAAATATCTTATAAGCATCTCAGTTTGTTGTTTGTTTATGCGAGTGAATGAGGATTTTTAATGGCCAGTCAAACATGAACATAAATGTGTCACAGATTGACATCATGGTCCAATACAACTGGCTTCTAAGGGTACATTAAACCTTTATTTATATTATTGCCAGGTGTAAATAAAAAAAAAAGGATCTAAAACTGTCTTCAAAAACTCCAAATTGTCATTTACAGATGGCCTCTCCATCTGTTAGTTTGGAATGAACAGAGGGATGATTCTGGGTCAGGGCTGTTGCAGAAATTCACAGGGCCTGGGAAAAAATGTTTATATGCCCAAGTGTAGGTTATAGCAGAAACCTAAAATGCCCCCCTCTTCACAAGCTCTGACAATGACTCTGCTCTGCGGCAGCACTCCAACACTCAAAAGAGTGACAGCAAATCATGTCACTTCACTGACAGCATTTATTCTCAGATGGGTAGTTGACAAATTCACACGAACATGAGCTTTATAACAAAGAATTTTGGCTAAAATTAATTTGTATGGATTCAGGAAAGCCTATGTTTTAGATAGTGTAACTGGTCAACATTACTTGTAATTGACCCTTTGCACAGGGGTCGTTATTGCTGCTACGTTCAATAAGCCACGGTACTCTCACACCACACATCATGTTCTCACAACACGCCAACAGACAAGACAGAGCAGGTTACTTCAGGTATGAAAGTCTCAGCTTTCAGATTTGGACATTTTTTAAGTAACTCAAACAACAAATACTATTTTGTGGCTCTTTAATGAGTCTTGAAAGATCATTTGTTAACCGGTCATCTGTTCCTCCTTACTATTTCCCAGCAAGCAATTTTTGGTCTAAAAAACGTATATTAGCCGTTGAAACACAGCCTAGACGTCAAGGCTAAAATAATGTTCTTATTGGGCTGTCAGTGAAAATTTAATAGACGTCTAAACATAGCCCTAAAATAGACTATAAATATATATATATATATATATAAAAATATATAGAAATATAGAAATAAAACCAAACACCTTGTAAACGCTGTTGACTTTGCTTACATGATGAAATGTCATACATCTCACAAGTATTTTGCCAAAGAATGACATGGAACTAAATTCAAGATTATTTGGTCTAGAAGTGGATTACAAATAGCCGGACTATATCGGGTCTATAGTTAAACCAGACGTTGAAATGACGACTATTGCTTGCTGGGTTATAGCAAAAAATAAACATGAATGAACATCAGAGGGTATCTTGTTTCAACTAGTAGGGCACTTTTTGAAACACTGCTTTGTGAAGCTTCAAAAGCTTGTGAATTGTTTGTTTTTAAAAACAGTGGTTCAGAACACGTTTCAAACTGCCAAAGTCATGTGATTTCAGGCTTCATTAGGTTATAATTGTTTGGAAACATTTCGAAATTTCAATGGTTTGCTGTTTAAGGGGAGCAGTGGGTTTGTTAAAGCTGTTTTAATGCATGTTTTAGAGTTTTTGTTGCATTTACACACGTTTAACCAGCAGGCGTCACTAGCGTGTGGTGTTTCGAGTGCTTCAAAACTGTAAATCATTTTGCGAAGCAATTAGTTCAATTGATTCGATGCTTCGAAAAGGTTTGTTTCTCGCATCAACAGTTTGAACCACGGAAAGACGTCAGTACATGCCAGTATTCAAGCTCAAATCCACCGATGTTAATCAGGGTTGCCAGGTTTTCACAACAAAACCCACCCAATTGCTACTTAAAAGTAGCCCAAAAGTAGCCCAATCACATTTCAAGGGGGGGTCCCCCGTACCGGGGAGTAAAATACACGTTTTTTGGCGGGGTTCCCCTGGTCAGATTAGCATTCCAGGGGCTAAATATTACATTATTGGGATCGCTTTAACCTGCGGACATGAAAAACAACCTGCGGCAACAGTGTTAAAGTAGCCTAATTCCGCTGGAAAACTGCAGACTTGGCAACACTGATATTAATCTACTGTCCTGTGTGGTTTAAGGTGACCACCTGGCAATAGATCTGTTGCGGGACATGTGATTTTGCGGGACAATGCGGGATACATTTTTTACTCTTGTGGTATGAAAATACTGATTATTTTAAGCGCACATGCAAGCGAGAGAAAGCGCGCCTTTTCGTGAGAGTAAAGAGAATCCACCTGCGAGAGATGAGATTTGTGTTCGCGCATTTTGATGCGCCCTTTCATTACAATAATGCGCTCTACACATTTGTCATTAAAATAACGCCATAGAAACCACCTTAAAATGAACTGTTAAAATAAGAATAGACATTTTGTTAATATGATAATTAAAAGCCAGTAGACTGATGAAAATGCGGGATATTTTCTCAATATGCGACGTGTGGAACAAGGGGTGAAAATGCTGTATGATGCTGTCGCCCTAGTCTGGTTTGCTTGTCGGACAAAATGGCAGATTCAGCCTTATGATTGGTCAGATTGCATGTCAGTCAAGGGTTAATTGTTTTGCCACTTTTCAATAAACATTTGAATTCACTAATTCATGTTAATAATCCTACATTGTGCCAAATCCATTTTTAAAAGTACAAATATTTAATGTTGTCTTACAGCATGAAAACCAAATGCATTTACTACAATACAATTCGAAAAAAGCTGTTTAAATCAGTTTTATTGGGTTTAGTCTTTCTAATCATGCCACACTGGACCGTTGTGTAGCCTGCTGATAACTTTAAAGCTAACGATTAGCATTGACTTTACATTTTATGTATAAAATGAAATGAAATCCTGATCAAGTTAACATTATTTTTCTTCTCAAGACTGTCCTGGACTTCTTGGCGTAAATCCTAGGTCAAATTCAGTGTGTCAGAAAAATTGCCTGTCTAAAAACAGCTTTGTAGACATTTTGTTCAATACACTTTGGGGAGAACTGATGAATGAACTACCATATTTCTTCTAGTCATATTTATTTTATTTTAAGGTAACAGTACTTTTGCACTATGGCAGATGCAGTTTAATTTGATTGTAACAAAATAGTCATTCACTTCTTGAGATATTTAAGTGCCATTCAACATGAAGGCTATATTTATATATTTCTCCTAAAAATGCGCAATGAAATATATTGAAAATATATTAAGAAAACTGATTTCTTTCTGTGGTGGAGTCAACAAGATTAACTCTGCTGTGTTTTAGTCTAATATTTACTAATCTGTGTTTAATCTCAGTTAACATGGTTTTATTCAAGGTTTTCCCCCCACATGACTTGTTCTAAGTTCCCTAACTGTAATTAAAAGTGTATGACATCGAACCCTAAATAGATTTTCAGGTAACCCGTAACCCTTAGTGTAGACATGTATGAAGTGCCGGACTGCACTCAGTAGGTCCATTGTGATCCAGAGAGATGGGGCTGTTTCCACACTGATGGAAGCAAAAACTGCTGTGTGGGCCAAACCAAGTAAGTAAGTGCTAGAGTAATGCACTCCACTGGCATATCATTCTCATTCCTGTGTTGCACACACACGCTGTCCCCTTCACTCTGTCTCTCTGTCCCCCTCTTTTTGTGTTTATTATTAAACAGGAAAGTGACAGAAGGGCCCTGTCAGGGCTTAAACACAGAGATACATTTAGTTACATTATTGATGTGAGAGAGAGGGAGAGAGAGACAATGTTTGTTTAAAAAGCTGTGACACAAGAGTACTGAAAGAAAGACACGCAGCTAGAGACGGAAACAGAGTGACAGACGGTACGTGTGACAGGGTAACGAGATAAGACCCAGCAGTGATTTTTGACCAATGGAGGAAAACAGGCAGGTTGATATTCAGAGAAGTTCTCACAGTGCAGTTGTGTCAGGTTTTGAGTCAAGAGTCCAGTTAAATTAATGCATATTTTTTCTAGCAGTGGTATGGTATTTTGGTTTTAATCACATGGTTCAAAGTAGAAATCACTTTTTTTTTTTTGCATAAATTCATACAGCAGTTGTCTATGTGTTCTTCGGGCAAGTTGATTTTTTAAAAAAAGAAATTTGATATTGGGTCAAATGTTCACAAGTGTTCCATGTGAATGAATTTTATGCAGTTTCTTAATTACAATTTATATTTTTCAGAAATTAACATTTTTCTTTCATTTCCAGTCTTTGAATTTGCATCAGTGATGGAGATTTTTACTTTTTCTGCGAGTTAGATTATTATTCCAGCAGGTGGCAGCAAATAAGTCTTGATCCGATTCATTCAAAGATTCATTAAAAAACTTGACTCATTCACTGAATCGTTCATTCAACCGATTAGTTTGAAAACACTGATTCATTCAGGAATTAAACAAATAAATGTCTTTGAGTCATTGAGTTGTTCACTAAACTGATTTGTTTGAAAACACAAATTTATTCAGGAATGAAACAAGTGACTGTCTTTATGAGTGACTCACTGAATTGTTTGCTTAACCAATTTGTTTGAAACAAGTAGCTATCTTTTTGAGTGAATAACTGAATCGTGTACTCAACCGATTTGTTTAAAAACACTGATTCAGGAATAAAACAAATGACTGTCTTTATGAGTGAGTCATTGAATCGCTCACTTAACTGACTGGTTTGAAAACAGATTCTTTCACAAATTAAACACATGGCTTTCTTTATGAGTGAGTCACTGAATTGTTCATTCAACCAACTTATTTGAAGACTCTGATTAATTCAGGAACAAATAAATGACTGTCTTTATGGGTGAGTCATTGAATAGTTCACTCAACCGATTTGTTTAAAAGCATGGATTCATTCAGGAACAAAACAAGTAACTGTTTTTATGAGTGAGTCGTTGAAATTTTCACTTAACTGACTGGTTTGAAAACACTGATTCATTCAGGAACGTAACAAGTGACTGTCTTTATAGTGAGTCATTGAATTGTTCGTTCAATTTCTTTGAAGACACTAATTTATTCAGGAACAAAACAAATGACTGTCTTTATAGTGAGTCATTGAATTGTTCGTTCAATTTCTTTGAAGACACCAATTTATTCAGGAACAAAACAAATGACTGTCTGTTGTTAAAGACTGTTGAATCGTTCACTCAACCAATTTGTTTGAAAACACTGATTCATTCAGGAACGAATGAATGAACGAATGAATCAGTGGTAATGCTTTCTATCCTTTTCAGGGAGAGAATACGTGACGCTGATTTATTCGAAGACACTGATTTATTCAGGAACAACAAAATGACTGTCTTTATGAGCGAGTCATTGAATCGGTCACTCAACTGATTTGTTAAAAAGCCAATTATTCATGCGAGAATGAAACACAGCTATTGTGTTCTGCTCCAAGATGCACAATGGTTGACTCTTCTTTGACTTATTTTAGAATTATTTTCATTGGTGGAACCAAAAAAGTAACCGGCGGTTATTGCATCTAAAATGCAAGCTGTTCAATATTAACTTTTTTTTTTTTTACATTGTTGCTTGTCTTATTTATTATTATTTATCTTATCTTATTTTTTTTATGTTTTATTTTAGTTGGTAAATGGTTGCCTTTGTGACAGTCTACCACATACAGTGTGACAGCATAACCTGCATGTCACTATGTCAGCCTGTGTTAAAAGCAAAGAAAAAACAGTTACAAAGACTATAATATCTGTGCCTGAACAGAAATTGACTAATTGGAGTAAAACATGTGACAACACCAGCCTGAGTCCATCCTACCACTGTGTTCAGCATGCAGACAAATAATATATAATCTGTAGATTGTACTTTATTATCATTGGCTTTCTGGGCTGTATATTAATATGATGTGTGGGTGTCCTGCATTAGCAGTGGTGTGCCTCTGTGAGTTGTTCTCTTGAGTGCTCTCACTCTGGTATATGCGCTTGCTTATGAAAGGGTAATGCTTTCTGTCCTTTATAGGGAGAGAGTATGTGTGTATTTTTCTTGGTTCTCAGATGTGTTAACGTGCTCTGCCAGTTCACGCTTGATTAGTCAGTCTCGCTCAAGACAACTCTCTACAATGTTAATCCTCCTGTAGTAGTGAAGTGTGAGTGTTTTATTCCAACACTTTTCTAGAATAGCCTCTCACATGCATACGCACACATACGGCTAAACTTGAACTCACAAAGGTGTGACCAAATGCAAGCA
Organism: Labeo calbasu; assembly: GCA_019740295.1. Classification (NCBI taxonomy): domain Eukaryota; kingdom Metazoa; phylum Chordata; class Actinopteri; order Cypriniformes; family Cyprinidae; genus Labeo; species Labeo calbasu. The sequence goes on along the minus strand of JAHKKF010517705.1, from coordinate 18,424 downwards.
AAATGCATTTTGTTGTTCAAATATACAAAGAAACACATTTCTTCAACTACAGGAGGTTTTATAGCTGATTTTTAAATAATATGTTTTGTTATATGAAGGTCACATGAAGGTTGTGGTGTAATTTTCACCATGACAAACAAGCAGACGACAATGTCATTGAAGGTCTGGGTTGAGATGAAGTATGAGACCATTAATCATTCAAGTCTGATTGGGTGGAAATTACATTTACATGGTGGTTCGGTGGTTATATGTATTTATACAACAGTTCTTTCTGATCCTTGAATCTGATTGGCTGAGAGGAGTGCTATATTCTAGCGATAACAGAGCTTCAACCATTTTACCATTTGTGTCATTTAGGGTTTCACCGGATGTTCGGCAACCAAAATTATTTGGCCGAAAATAGCAAAAAAAGCTCTTTCGGTGTTCGAATAAGTGAAAAGAAATAAATTATACGGAACAATGACGTAACGCGATCAAATAAAGGCGCGCACTAATGCAGCAAACATGTCGGCAATGTGGAAGCATTTAAAACTGTCCAAGAAAGGAAATCATAACAAGCACCAGCAGTGAGAGACTGTTTAGTACCGCATCGCATGTCTTCGATGAGAAGAGGAAGGGGTGGCTGTTGCTGGTTACTGTATGACGACTCAAATCGCGAAATGGCCTTAAACCAGTAGTAAATAAACTAAAGAACCTTATGTTTTCTAATACACGCACAAACGTATTCTGACAGCGCTGCATGAGCTCGTTAGCAAGGTTTCAAAGTCCAAAGCGAGAGGAAAATCTGCGCTGAAACAGCGTAATGAGAATCATTCATAAATCTGCTGCTGTTAACAAAAAGTAGTACTGAGGTCTTTTTGCGAATTTCCGCCAAAATAAAAGTCAACATTCATAAATGTTAGTACTGTAATTTTAGTCTTGTTCTGTAAAATAAAATAAAAAAGACAAAATTAATGATAACAATAATTACAACAGCTCTGTTAATACTTTTATTATAACATTCACACATAGTGTTCAAATTGGGATCTGTAATATTTTGTAATGTTTTAAAAGAAGTCTCTTCTGCTCAGCAAGGCTGCAATTATTTGTACATTAAAAAACACATGCCTGATTCAAGAAGGGGGTCTTAAAGATAACCAAAGAATACTATTTTACTAACTTAGTGATTTTAAGTTAAACTGTGCTTTGTTAGTAGGCTATAATGTCTACTAGAATGTTAAAAATGTTCAGTGTGAAGTGAATGTGTTTAAATTGTTGTTTTGGAATAGATTTTTTTCTTTGAAAAGCAAGACAAAACTGTAAAAAGCACATTTTGTTTATGCAATGGTGAAAACTTGCTTTGGTCGTTTGTCAAAGACAGCTTTTCTCAGTGGACGTTCAAACTAATGGTTTATTGTGGATATGAGATTGAGCTGAAGAATAAATGCTGTATCAGATGCAGGTAATCACACTCGCTCAGTCTATCAGTCTCTCATAATACTCATAATACAGTACGTTTTAATACAGTAATACAATAAGCTTTCAATGAAGCAACTCAACGTTCAATCGTTACTAGTTCCAACGTGACATTTTTGAATTCGTCTTGGGCTCAGCTGTTAAAATGTCAAACTGAGAATTGAATCCATGGTGGAAGGAAGTAGTTTGCACAAAAGAGGGTTTTTAAAAACACTCCGTTGTTGTTTCTTATGTACTTGCACACTTGCCTTCAAACTATTGTATAAATGCAATATCACACTTGTAGACGTGTGATATGGCTGTATAACGGCATGCCGCGATTACCTACAGCTGTGCTGATATACAGCCATATTGCACCGCTACTTGTGTGACATTGCTCATGTATATGTTTGTATGTTTATGTATTTGTTTATTTATTTGTTTATTTTATCTGATCATATACTGTATTGCTTTGTCATTACTATTATTTCCTTTACAAAATGAATAATATTTGATAGGGTGGAATTTGTATTTGATTGCTCAGGGGTGCATTTTTTGTTAATATATGTATTTATTTATTTGTTTGTTTGTTTGCTCTCTGCATTGATTTGACTGATTATAAAGTGCATTTAGGCTTGGGAAATTTGCCATATAAATTTTACTATTATTATACAATGACAGAATCCTCCTGTGATGCATGTATATGCTTTGTATATTAAATTTCCAGCGCCATTAATTTCTCTACAAAATGAATAACAAATTTGATAGGAGGAAAGTGCGTTTGATTGTTCATGGGGAAATTTAATTTAATTCATTTTTCTGCTCTCTGCATTAATCTGACTGATTGTAAAGTGCCCTTGAGCTTTAGAAATATGTTATATAATTTATTATATTCTCCTGTGATGCGTGTATGTCTGCTGCTGAGAAATGTTGATAGACAAAGTAAATAAACTAGTGTCTTTATTTAACAGAGTAACAAGTGCAAAATGTTGAAGAATCTCTTTGCTACACATACTTTAATGCAAAAAAAAAAAAACACAAGTTCAGAACACTCCATGAACCCAGATGGGTGTGACTGCGCTAATGCGACACTGCATCCAAAGTTTTCTTTTGGTTGCAGTGTGTGTTTACATGCGTGTGTGTAAGTTTGGCAACGTCTCTTTAATTTGCTCCAGATGTCTCTACGTACAGACAGTCACCCCAGGACACACGCACAGTCACTCCTTCATTACCACCAAACCACGGAGAGAGATGGCAAGAGCGAGACAGGGATTAGCACAATTCCAGATTTAAGCTAACGCACGTCATTGAATGTTATCAGAACTCCTCATTTTGGGTTTAGCTTGAATTGAAGCTTTTCTATGGTCTGTCTCTCTCCACAAAACACTGCTTATGACTCACCAGCGCTGGCTGCACCCTTCTCCTCCTGTAGCCTGCAGCTTTGGACCCGGACGGCTCTCATTTGGCCCTAGAGGCGCGCTGTATTTTTCTGCTTGATCTCATCAATGGCTTGACCTGTGCACACACCAGTTCGCCAGGGAAGCGTGAAGTGTTTTTTTCTTTTCGCTTTTGTATCCTGCCTTTATTTAGCCACGTTAGTCGAGTTGAGCACAACACGCATTTCATGCAGTGTCCTAAAAATCTTCCCTCGCAGCGATGGAGGCCGAGCGGTGGAACATACAGTAATAAGCAGCTCGGGATGTTCTGCCATCTTTGCTCTTAGCGGGCTGACTTCTGCGCTCCTTTTTTCTGAAGTACAAAGGACTTCTTACGTGATTGTTCTACATTCATGTTACTGCCATGGGCGAACGTTTAAGACCATGATTCTGCAGCACAGACTAGATTGTTGTGTTTTGCCAGGTGCTCAAATAACGTACTTTATATGGAAACATTATAAATGAAATGGTTTTGGAGTCACATCAGGTAGAAAAATATTGTTGAAGTAGCAGCATTGTATTTTTTGGCTTTTTACAAAAGTAGAGTGAAATATAGGCATGAAGTGATTGGAACAGGATATGGAAAGGACCACAAAATGGACTCAAATCCTCTTGCACCACACAGTATCAAATTTTTTGTTTTGTTATTGTGACTTTGTATTTCAAATTTGTCATTTTATATCTCACAATTGCTACTATATCCTAACTGGGACTTCTGGTAATTGTAAGTTTATATTTCACATTTATGATTTTTTTTTTTTTTTATCCTAAACTTGTGACTATTTATGGTAATTGTGACTTTTTATCTCATAACTGAAACTTTATAATGCACAGTGTCATTTTACATATTACATATGCAAATTAATATCTCAACAATGTAAAATTAAGTCAATTGTGACTTAATATTTCACAAATGCAATTTATATCTCACAATGTGATTTTATATTTATTGTGATTTTTCGTAATTACAGTTTATTTCATAATTACAACATATCTCACAATTGCAACATTATTTCTTAACTCTTAATTTCTTAATTAAAAATTACAGTCTAAGATAATGTGAATCTCATAATGTGACATTATATCTCACCACTGCAACTTAATGTTTCAAAGTTGCAACTTTTTTTCAATGCGATTTCATATCTACTGCGACTTCATTTTTCATAACTGCAAATTCATATATCAAAATTGGGGGTTTATTTATCATAAATGCTTTATATTTCACAATTTCAACATTTAATTTCACAAATGTAGCATTATGTTTTAATTGTGTTCTATCAACACATAATTACAAGTTCATATTTCACAATTATGAATTTATATCCCGTAATTGTGCCGATTTATGATAATGGTTTATCTCATAATTGAGACCTTATATTGTACAATTGTGACTTATTATTTCACAACTGCAATTTATATCTCACAATGTGATTTTTTTATTTATTGTGATTTTTTTATAATTACAACTTCATATTTCACAATTGCAATGTTATTTCTTAACTGTGACTTAAAAATGACAATGTAAGATATAAATTGTAATTATGAAATAATTGTGCAATTTGTATCTCGCAATGTGATATCTTTATTTTTCATAACTGCAACTTCGTATCTCACAATTGGGAATTGGTTTATCATAATTGCACATTTAAATGTAACATTTTAATGTTTAATTTCATCAAAGTTGTAACATTATGCTTTAATTGTCACTTAGTATTGCATGATTGCAATTTATGTCACAATGTGGATTTATCGACTCTTAACTGCAAGTTCATATTACACAATTATAATTTTTAGATCCCACAGTTGGGACTATTTATGGCAACTGTGACTTTATCTCATAATTGAGACTTTATATCTCACAGTGTCATTTTATATTTTACAATTGTGACTTCTTATTTCACAAATTGCAATTTAAATTTTACAATGTAATTTTATATTTATTGCAATTTTTCATAATTACAACTTCATCTTACAATTGAAACATTATTTCGTAATCGTGACTTAAAATTGACAATGTAAGATATAAATTGTAATTATGAAATATGATCTTATAATTGTGACTTTATATCTCACAATACAAATTTATATTTCACAGTTGTGACCTTATTTTCTTGTAATTGTGACATTACATCTCACCACTGCAACTTTATTTCTCATAACTGTGACTTAAAATTTCATGAATGGAATTTGTATCTCACAATGCAATTTTATATACTGCGACTATTTTTAATAACTGTAACTTCATATCTCAATATGGGGCTTTATTCATCATAATTGCAACTTTATATTACACAATTTCAATGTTTAATTTCACAGCTGCAACACGGTTTTAATTGTGACTACTGCATGACAATTTGGTTTTATCCGCTTATAACTGCAAGCTTATATTTCACAATTATAATTTTAGATCCCACCGTTGTGACTATTTATGGCAATTGTGACTTTTATCTCATAATTGAGACTTTATATCTCACGATGTAATTTTATATTTTACAATTGCACTTTATATCTCACAATATTATTTTTTTTACTTATTGCAATTTTTTGATAAATAATATTAATTGCCATTTTCTCACAACTTCATATCTCACAATTGCAAAATGATTTCTTAACTGTGACTGAAAAACTGCAATGCAAGATATAAATTGTAATCACGAAATATTATCTCTACTTGTGACTTTATATCTCACAATGCGATTTTAAATTTCACAACTGTGACCTTATATTCTTACAACTGTGACTTTATATCTCATAATGTGACATTATATCTCACCACTGAAACTTAATGTTTCACATCTGCAACTTTATTTCTCATACTTGTGACTTAAAATTGTACAAATGCAATTTATATCTCACAATGCGATTATACATCTACTGCGACTATTTTTCATAACTGTACCTTCATATCTTACAGTTGCAACTTTATTATGATTTTATATCCTACAGTTGTGAATATTTATGGTAACTGTGACTTTTTATCTCAAAATTGATAACTCATTATCTCAGAATGCCATTTTATATTTTACAATTGTGATTTATTTCACAATTGCAATTTTTTATTTCACAATGTGATTTTATATTTATTGCTATTTTTTTAAGAATTACAACTTCATATCTCACAATTACAACATTATTTCTTTTGACTTAAAAAAAATTCAGTGTAAGATATAAATTGCAATCATGAAATATCTCATAATTGTGACTTTATTTTCTTGTAATTGTAACTATATCTCATAATGTGACATTATATCTTACCACTGCAACTTAATGTTTCACAATTGCAACTTTATTTCTTATAATTGTGACTTAAAATTTTTGAATGCAATTTGTATCTCACAATGCAATTTTATATCTACTGTGACTTTGTTTTATAACGGCAACATATCGCACAATTGGGATTTTATTTATCATAACTGCAACTTCATATTTCAGAGTTTCAACATTTAATTTTAGTATTGCAGAACTGCAGTTTATATGTCGTAATGTGGTTTATCAACTCATAATTGCGATTTTATATCGAACGACACTTAGATTTTCTCACGAACAATTATGACTTTATATCTTTATATTACATACTTCCATTTGAGAGTTCACTGAAAAAAAACATCCTTAAAAACAATTTTTTAAGTAAATGACTTTTGACATTAGGAAAAACTGTAATATGAGCAACTGAAGCAGTTGCTAGCGTAGGGGGCTGGTAGTGTTGGTGGGAGGGGAGCAGCTGAAGATGGAGCAAAGCAGGGTGATGCATTTTAGCCTGGGGCAACAGTTTGAGCTTGGATGGGTACAGATCTGAGAGTGGAGCTGCATGACTCAATATACTGGCAGTGGGAGACCTCGCCACGAAACACACATATATCCAACCTGAGAAGACATGGACATGAAACAGAGGTAGCAATATAGGGAAAACAGTCCAGTGAAGCCCAAGCTATGCTGCCTAAGGGACCTTATCGTGGCCCTATGTGAGGCATGACATGCAACTGTGCTCTTCTCCTCTTATCGTACCTCTCCATCCTCCTCACCTCCTTCACAGCTCCCTCTTTTACATGGACGTGGGTGTAAAAGCTGCTTTTACCAGAATGTGAGGCTTTTAAACCATTCTGTTTCTCTGAGCAAGGAACACCCTGCTGTGTGCGTTCTCACTCAATGCTGTCTGCTCACACGCACTCCTTTTCAACACAACACCCCTGAAGAGTCAAGCAGAGGCTAATTACCACTAAAGGAGAGCACAGTCATTTTTATAACCCGACCTCAGGGACTGACCTTATGGTGCTGTCCTCAGTCCAGAGTCAGACCGACAAGATTGCGGCAGGGATAAACTCTCTCACTCTCCGAGCTGGGTTGTGTTTTGAGAAGTTTGGACTGCTCTATTTGGAAACTAGCCTCATATTCTGTCATTGAGATGTAAGCCAATGCAGGTCACTGGAAATCTTAAAGGGGTCATCGGATGCCCATTTTCAAGTTGATATGATTCTTTAGGGTCTTAATGAAAAGGCTATAATATACTTTGGTTAAAAATTCTCAATGTTGGTGTAAAACAACAGCCTTTTTACCTTGTCAAAATGAGCTCTGCAAAAATCATCCTGTTCTAATCGAGGCTGCTTTAAATGCAAATGAGCTCTGCTCGCCCCGCCCCTCTCTTCTCTCTGTGGAGTGACGAGCCTGTTTACTTTAGCCGCTAAACTTGCTAACTAGCACGTTATTAGGAAAGGTGATTGCAGAGATTCATAAAAAACCCTTATACTCACTTCTGCTGTAGGTGAAGCTGGATCACAAAATATTTGCGCGAACATAGAAGCATTTATGTAGATTCAGAGGCGCATTCCATTCACAAACAAACGTAATCCACTGCATCTTCAGCGGCTCTGATGTCGGGAGTAAATGACGACCGCTATGTTCATTATTACATCCAGCAACATAACACCTCAATCGCTCAATCAGAGATATTCTTGTCTAACTTACATCCCTGTTCCGGCATCGAAACAATGGAGGTTGGAATGTGACACCTAATCTGAAGTAAGACGCTCATGTCAATCAACTATCGTGGGAGCGGCCTCTGTGGGTGTGACGCCACACCGACAGGCATCTGAGAATGGCTCGATTTGAAAAAGGGG
>JAHKKF010517701.1:0-16692 GCA_019740295.1 Labeo calbasu | reverse complement strand
GTGGTTAATGTGACCTCGGAATAAGAGAGAAACAGACTAATATTAGCGTAGATGCCATTCTTCTGACGATGCACTGAGTACATCGGGTGTTATGGGAAATGTTCCCGGTTCTGGTTGACCTAATTAGTGCAGCCTAACAATCCTTTAACGGATTTGAAATATAAGAATATGTTGATTTGTTATGTGTAAGCAAGGTTAAAGAGATGGGTCTTTAATCTAGATTTAAACTGACAGAGTGTGTCTGCGTCCCGAACACTGTAGGGTAGATTGTTCCAGAGTTTGGGTGCTAGATAAGAAAATGATTTGCCGCCCGCGGTAAAGTAGACTGGAAGATGAAGTACATAGCTTTGATCACTGTGGTAACATATGAATTTACATCATTAGTTAATAAAATATTACTAATTTATGACACATTTAACTAATAACAATTTATTGATTACTTAATCATATAGAATGTTCATTAGTTGCTGATGTAGTAATCATTAATAAATGGTTTAGCTCTTCATGAATTATACATTAACTCATGATTATCTGTGCATTACTTAAGCACAAATTAATGCATATTTGTGCACAGGTATTGTAAAGTGTTACCAAATAATAAAATAAGCAATAGTAAGCTACACAAATACTTAGCACTGAACAAGAACATAAACGTAAATTAAGTTAAATGAAGAAAATACATCTTTCGGATGAAAACACACAAGCTGAACTTATTCCAGCTTATTACATTTGTTCGAACAAATCAATACACTCAATCAATAACCCAAAGGCACCCACACAACTGTACAAAATGAACACAAACAAATTAATATACATAGAACAGTACTTACCTATGTCATGATTCGGACTCAGACTTGGGAAAAACTGGCACTGTATGACTTAAGGCAGCTCGAAGATGAAGCGGGAGAAGTTGAACTGATCAACTTGAAGCCACCTAAGCAGTTGTACAGAAGCGCATATTTCAAACAAATTATATTCAAACACATTGTAAAATGATATGTTTACACATAAAACAACACTTACTGTATGATCATGCTGACAGACTAAACGGGCACCGCCTGAGCCAACTCGAAGTTGAAGAGAAATATCAAGAACTTGCAGCCACCTGTGTGTGTACAAAACACACATTACGTTGTACAGAAGCACATATTGCGAACAAATTTCATTCAAATCATATCATAAACTGATTACGTTACACATGAAACAACACTTACCGTATGATCACACTGACAGACTAAACGGGCACCGCCTGAGCCAACTCGAAGTCCCAGAGAAATATGACCAAAAACACATGAAGCACATATTGTGAACAAATTTCATTCTAATCATTTCGTGAATTGATACACAAAGAGCAACCACTTACCAGAGTGGTCACTTTCATGGACTAAATGGTCGCTGCCTGAGGCAACTTTAAAACGAAAGGAAATAATGTACAGTGTACAAAAGCACAAATTGAAAAAAACAAACAAACAAACAAAAAACATAATTCAAATCACACAATTATGAACAACAAAATACACACTACAAAGAATTTTACCATTTTTAGTTTTTATTTGATAATGCAATCAATTAATCAATTACAATTATTCAATGTACTGTAAAAATGTACTCGTTTGCCTTTTCCCAGTGGTAATTGTTTTCGTTGTTGTCGTTAGACATGAACTGGATCAGATACGTTTTCGTAGATGTTATTCTTGCGTGGATAATTCTTCCTCAATGAATTGCTGTCCTTTTTGTTACTTTTTGTGACGTTTATTTTTTTCCGTTGACATTCCTAGACGTTGATGCGAATTTTTATTTTTTTAGACGTTATTCCTCGTTATTTTCCCTCTGGATTTATTAAATTTTCTTTTTGCATGGACTTTCTGCCTCCTTCGTGTTCTTCATCCTAACAACGTGTGACAATATCATTGCATGCTGTGTTTAATCTTTTCCATGTTATTATTCTAGTGTCACGCTATACTATTGTCAGCTGGTTGTTGTCCTGTGTCCTTGAGCCACAGAATAGTTGAGAATAATATTTTCTGAAAATCTGAGTCAAGCTACGTACAGCTGAACCTATTTCAAACACAGCTGAACCCAGTTTTCTCAATTCCAATGTAGCAGGAATCCAGTATCGAGATGAAATGAACATCGGTGCATTCAAATTGTCGTCTTGTGTTACTGAGCCATTGCATATTTGAGAACGATACACGTTAAATATCTCAACCACGCTTTTTACATTTGAAACTATTTTAAACACAGCCGAACCCAGTCGTATCCAGTTTAAAACAAAAGAACATGCCTTAATCATGTCAGATATAGCTGAACCAATGTTGCATATATTAAAAATGACAATCGATGGTGTCTGCATGTTGTTGTCTTCTTGGGTTACTGGATCACCAGCAATGAAAAGGACTAGAAATAACAAGAAAAGAACAAAATAACAAGAAAGCAGATGAACCAACTTACAGCTTCTAGCTTCTTCTAGCCTCTATCGCAGTACTGCCGCAAAATGAGAAACAGAAGGAAATCTAGGTCAATATAACATAAAATCGGGTGTGTCTTTAAACACGTGTCAGATTTCCATTGGTCAGAAAAAGTCATTATTTAAGACATTATTTAAGTCATTATTTTCCTGTATTGTTAAGCTACAATACAATAACTGTTAAATGTTTCTTTACAGCACTTCTCTTTGACAAAGATCATGGTGTAGCTGCTCTCCCTCCCTTTCAAACTCTACTGTAGCTCTAGTTTGATGAGTTAACATTATCAGTCACTATGCACTCACTGTAAAAAGTTATTTTCCTACTTTGTATTCTTGTCTTATATCAGGATGCATTTACTTGACAAGTAAAATGACTTAAGATATTATGTCTTGTTTTCTGAAAGAAATATTCAAATTGTACAAATATTGGGTAATCTGCCAATGGGGTAAGAAAAATAATCTTAAATCAAAGGCTAAACAAGATTATTTTTCTTGCTCTATTGGCAGATATTTTTGCTTGTTTTAAGCAAAAACTAATACAATTTGGGTCATGTTTTCAGAAAACAAGACACAATATCTTTAGTCATTTTACTTGTCCAGTAAATGCATCCTGACTCAAGAATTTTTAGATATTTATAGTAGAAAATACTAAGGAAGAAAAGTACTTCTGTGGACTGCACCAACTGTAGAATATCCACTATTTCTCTATGTAGAACAAGCACGTTCTATTTTTCCTGTTCTATATTTTGCTCATGATTCCTTAAATCCTTATTCGGCAATAGTTAACTGTACTGGGTGAAAATCATATGGGATGATATTTCTTTGTTTGCTAAAGTATAGAAACCAACGCTTAAAGCAATAAACCTATGTGTCAATAAACATATGTCAACAGACAAACAAAGTGCTTATACTGGGCCATGTGGCTTGGGGGCAAATGTAAAACAATATTACAGCTGCCCCCAATGTTGCAGCCATGATAAAATCTTGTATGCTAGCTAAACCTGTATTAGCATAGGTTGTTCATTTTTTATCAATAACCTAGAGATAAAATCTATGTAAGTTTAAATCCACAGTCATCTAAACTTTAGACAGCAGATGAAAAATACTGTAGGGGAGTGTGGGGTTAATTACTGTAGGGGAATGCATCAGCCAAATATGTACTTTTACTATGGTAAAATAAATATTCAGTGATATCTTCAAAAGGCTTCTGAATGTTGGCGCACCTTTTTCTCTATATAGTGTTGATATGGCAACTAGTAAATACCATAAATTTGGTTATGCTAAACCACGTGTGTTACAGTTAACCCCACGTTAGTTCATGAACTTTGTGTTTTGAATAGACATCATCTGTTAAAGCCCTGTACTTTACCCCTCTCAGTTCTTTTGTTACACAACAGTTGTTTATTCTTTATTGTCAATCAATAATTAACAAAGGCAAATGGGCAAAATCATGTACAGTGCCTTGCAAAAGTATTTTCACATTTTCTTTGTATATATCCAGTGAACTTTGCATCAACACAGTTACATTCCTATTTATTACTTTGAAGCTGCTTTTAAATAATCTGTATTGTATAAAGCGCTGTAGAAATTATAACTGCAATGGAATAGGTTTTTAATTTAAATTTATAGGAGGCTCATACCATCACATGACACACTGAACTTTTTCCAGTTTAAATTCAATAAGCTAATAATTCTTTTGGAGGGAAGGATAAACACGCAAAGATCATAAAGAATGACATCTTTCCTGCAAATGCTTTCTATTCCATGAAAATGAAAGTAATTTTGGTGTTGGACTGGAATTTTTCACCTTCTGACGTTAACTTACTACGTTAATGTACTTAATTTTTCAGAGCACAAATTCCAAGTATGGGACACCTTAATTAACCCCATGATAAAGATAATGTATGATATTTGCTTTACTCTTCTGTTCTGTGGTATTCGTGTTTTCTGGAGTATTTAGTTGAAGAGATCATTGGTTCTCTCTCGGATCCAGTGAAAGATTTCTACCTGCGAACATTTGACTTCCACATCTCCCAGCCATTAAAAAGTGCTAGAAACACAAACAAACTCAGACCATCATGTATTCCACCGTCCTTTTAAGTTCCCTTGTTTCACTGTCAGACCAATATCCAACAAAATCTGACAATACTGAAACATTCATCCAGTAGCATTTGTGAAAAACACAGTTCAGAACATACAGACACAATATGACCTAAGACTCGTTCAATACAGGTGTGTCCCCTTATCATAAACATCTTACAGATGTCTGACAGACGTTTGTACACAGCAGATGCTTTCCAGATCAAGTGGTCTTTAACAGACGTTGTACGTGTGCTATCTGGGTAAACCATGGTAACCACAAATTAACCATGGTTTTGCTACACTAACAATAGTATAACCATAAGATGTGTAGTAAAACTATAGTTGTAAATTAAAATGGTTGTAATCAATCCACCAAAAAAAAAAACGAAAATATGGTTACAATATTTTACTGTAATAAACCATGGTTCATTTTGGTAAGAGAAAGATATGACTCATGATAATGCAATAACATGTTCAGTATTAGGATTTTTAGGAAAGGATATTGTCATGATGTAATCATTATTGCACTAATTTTGACATTTAGACAATTTAGAAAAAATAGGTTTGTTAAATCTATAGTATTTAAGCCATTTTAAGATAAAAACAACAACACCTGGTCATAATGTGATACTTTAAATTGAACTTAAATAAAATTGTTACTGCAAATAGAATATAATGAGGTGGAGACAGTTCTGCTCATAATGGTAAATGGCTGATGGGAAAAGTGACAGGTACAAGAAAATTAGTGAAAAAAGCAAACATACACAAGGTGAGATGCAGACAGATATCATGGAAAATGAAGAGACTGAAAAGGAAAATGGAAGCCCGAGAGAGAGGCTTTTTCTTCTTTTGCACGGCCTAAGCCTAAGGTTTTAAACATTTATTTAGATGTGATGGCCATACAAAAAAATCGGGTTGTCCATGGTTTAGGAATTTGGGTGTGTACAGGACGGCCTGGATGAGTGTGAAATTTCCTGACCTGAAATTTTGTCTCAGTCCGGCTCTGTTAGCCTTGATACATTGATTAGCTAACAAATTTTAAATGTAAGTTATTTCGTATTAATGTGTCAATATGAGGTGAGGTCCAGTTACCAGCGTGACACTAAAACAAGTAATGGGTACTTTTTGCTTAAGTACGTGTCTGAGCCCATACTACTTTAATTTAACTTAAGTAAAAAAAAAAGTGTAGCCAGTACTTCTACTTTTACCAGAGTATTTTTAAACAGGAGTATCTGTACTTCTACTTAAGTGAAGGATGTGTGTACTTTTACTATCTCTGGAGGAGTGTTATAGGTACACAATAGATCATCTTCAAACTGAACGGCGGATCTCAGGTTATAAGAAAATATTTTTAGCGAGGACAATGATCAATGATGCGCACTTACTTTGATATTATAGCGAATGCTGCTGGATTTGGTGGTCAGGCGGTCCATTGTCCGGTTTGAATAGGATCAATACCAAACCGCAGCTGCATGGTGGTGTTGATGTCCTGTGAAAAATACCACTGTATTTGAAGGATACAACTTGAATAATATGTAAGATTTGCAAGTTTTGCAGAAGACTGGGTGCAGTCATTTGTACAGTTTTTGTGTCTGGCTTCTGATCTCATCCACTTCCAGCTATTTTTAGCTGCACAAAAATCTTGTTTTGCTGCTTGACATTGCAAACTGGTGTGTCTAACCATATTATTTTAATGTATTATCTTAATTATGAACACACCGGTTTGTAGTGCAAACTGTTTTACTGTTTACTGCACTTCGATATTCTTCTTGTTATTTCCCTATGGCGGATTATGAACCGGACGTCTAACACATTACCAGAAAACAGCTTACTTCTGCACTGAAAAATAAAATGGATAGTTTTGAATGGGGAAAGATGCAATGGGGAAATTAGTAATGTCAGGGCGTCACTGCAGCTGCAGTTGGAAGTCCCTATAGAAACAGTCAGCGTTCTGAGATGTGCGCTCAGTACTGGCATGCGCACTGGCTGATCTAGCCTGAAAAATAAGCTTTTTTAACACTATTGGAGCATAGGGAACAATACTTATGAGGCAGTTCTTGTCAGATTTCATTGGTGATTTCAAATATGAAGTTTAATCGTAAGCTTGGTGAACAGTTTTGGAGAATTTGATGTTTCCCCATTCAAAAAGATAGGCTGCACTTGTCTGATCTAGAGGCGTAATTTGTACGTTTGATTTACTGTTATTAACAGAGGTGGAAATGTCTGTAATCACTCATAACACACTATCAACCATATACTCTAGCAACACCCCAGCAACTGCATGGCAAGAGCCTAGCAACCACCCAGAATATCCTAGCAACCAACTAGCAACACTTTAGCAAACATCAAGAACATGTAACAGACCAAACTATTTATGTTTTTAAACAAGACTTTAAGACAAGCCAGCATAAATTTGTTTTTCGTACGTTTCAATCTAGTTATTACAGGTATTTTTACACACAATTCAATACAACAATGACTTCCCTGCCCAGTGAACACTCATGAGATCAATAACACTAACAAAAAAAAAAAACTCTTATTAGGAATTATTTTGCAACTCAGTGTCTATTACAGTATACAACATAAATTGAATTACAGATTGCTAATTCAGCAATGAACTTTTGGGACAAACATATTTTTATTTTACTACTGTAAAGTAATCTTGCAGCAGACGAAAAGCCCTAAAAAAGTTAAAATACCAAAGAACTGCATATGAACTTGGTATGCACCAAAATACAGTACAGTAAAAAATTAAGTTAAAAAAGTAAATTCAGCATCCTCTCCACATTTGGCTAAATTTCATTACAGTATACAGTACTACAGCAGTTTCTTGCAACCATCGTGCACAGTTTTTTGAAAGACGTGTTTTTTGTCAATATTTTACGTTACGCTGTCATCACTGCGGCTGAAAAATAGCACATCAAACACTGCTTACATTTACATTTTATTCTGCCTAGTGTACTGTACATCACTGAAGCACAAACAAGATGCACACTTCAGTCAAACATGCTAAGAAACAGATTATGTGCCAAGTATTCATTAAAGCTAATTAAATACTGTTCAAGACATTAAACAGTGTTACTTCTCTGTGATAAAGAGGCAGATCTCGGTTTGGTCTGCGCTTTGTTCTCTTCCATCAGGAGCAGAAATCATCAGAACAGTTAATCATCCATCTTTACAAACCTGTTGGAGAGTCTTAGAAAACAAGATTGTTTCAGCTTTCAAGGCATTGTGTAGCGCAAACCTGC
This sequence comes from Labeo calbasu, assembly GCA_019740295.1. Classification (NCBI taxonomy): domain Eukaryota; kingdom Metazoa; phylum Chordata; class Actinopteri; order Cypriniformes; family Cyprinidae; genus Labeo; species Labeo calbasu. The sequence goes on along the minus strand of JAHKKF010517701.1, from coordinate 8,895 downwards.
AAGATTGTGCTGTTTTAGCAATATGATCTTTGAAGGATCACCCCAAAATTTCTGGCCGAACCTAATGGGGTTATCGTTGATAAACCTGGTTGGATGGTAAACTGGCGCTGGACTGATGGGTGGCTGGGAAGTCAGGCTGAGTGGCGGGTGATGTTCCTTTATCCTTGCCGAGATTTCCTTCAGGCAGTCTTGAGATCTGTGCAGGTACCATTGAATCATCTGGCTGAAATGAGATGTAGAACAGCATGTCATCAGCATACCAATGGTAGGAAAAACCATGAAGTCATGAAATGATCTGAGATGTGTTTGTTAACCACAAAAAAAAAAAAAAAAAAGATAGCTCCTTGTCACAAAGCATAATAGTCGCACAACAATGAGAAAGTCATTAATTTGGTGACAAACTCCCCAAACTGGCAACGCTGAACATTTAAGCATCTTCTTTTCCTATCAATGGCAGTTGGCAAACCCACTTAAAAGGTCCATACCGCCATCTACTGCATGACACCAACATGACATCTGACATAAATTGATGATCCAATTGATGAGCCAATCCCGCTCAGTTAAAAAAACAATCCTTGGTCTCGATCCTTGAGATCTACTCGGGACGTCCCTACTGAAGACCAAACTGGCAGGGTTGATTCAGATGTAGTGAGCAGAGACGGCAGAAGAAAAGTAGTCAAAAAGTCATCAATGATATGTCAGGTGAAGGATTGGACGATCCTTAAATGCAAACTGTGTGTGTGTTGCTTTGAGAGCAACCATACATTTGTGTTGTGTTTTGCTTTCTTTTTATATATTCTTCATTTATTCTTTATTTATTTATAATCATTAATCATTTGATCATTTTATTATTCCATTTAATCATATAAACATTTATTATAATCATTATAGTCATTTATATATTCATTTTATTGATTTAATAATTGATTAGTCATTTATATTATATTATAGTTGTTTTTTATATATTTTTTCCATTGTTGTTTAGTCTTATGACTGTGTAGTTTCAAGGACTGTTTGTCTTCATGAATAAGAGATAGAAGGGAATGTTTATAGAAACTGAAGGTTTATGGGATGTTGTTGTGAACCAGTTTGGTATAACAATACTTGTTGAATTTGTGTTCTCCAGACGAAGTCTGAGCATTGAGACATACGCAACTAAGACTATTCAATAAACTCTGCTCCTTTTTATCATCATACTTCGTCTCCTGCTTTTGCTCTTCACTTTCATTGGCTTTTTCCTCAATCAACTTCTTGGCTGATAGAAGACTGTTAATAGTGTTTTGGGTATTATGGGTACCAGACAAGACCTCTTGTTAACAGGGTTTGGGTATTAGACTACTCTGCTGTCGAGTTGTTCTGATTTCGGACAAACTGATATTTCCTGACGGGATCTGGCGTCCGGGGCTGGATCCTAATTGTCTAGGCATGGAGACAGTGATCTAACAGGGGCGATTCTAGGATTTTCATTTTAGGGGGGGCTCAGCCCCCAATGAGGGTATTATAATAGCCTATTTAAAACATTTTGTTAGCTGATGCTGACTAGCTAACTAGCTACCTGATGCTGACTTGAGGTAATTTTTAAATATAAAATCCAAATATTTTCAAATCAACCAACTAGTTAGAATTCATTTGATGGAAAAACAAAGGATTTGATGTTCAGAACAGAGTAACTACAGTAATTGCCTATTGCTCCCTGGGGGCGTTTTACCCCACTAACAATGTTTGAGAAAAAATTCTGAATTCTGAAAATATAATTATATTTTTATTAAATAACACATACTCCATATCTACAGGCCCTACTGTTCTCATAACTGTGATGTTCTACAGATAATTTACTGTGAAATTCATTTTCTCTGCAGTACATCACCAGTGTAAGCTTCATGGTAAAAACTTCTACATCACGCTTGTCAACGTAGTCCATAGTTGCAATAAAAGATTATCTTGATTTAATCTTGTGGTTATTTTGGGAAAAACAGTAAGCCTACTCCTAATTATTGCTCATTAATACTTAATAAAGTGGTTGTTAAGTTTAAGAATTGGGTAGGATTAAGGATTTAGAATAAGGTCTTGCAGAATAAAACATTAATATGTGCTTTTTAAGTAATAATACACAGCCAATATCCCAGTAACATTACTACTAATAACCAACTAGTTAATAGTGAGAATTGTAAACTAAAGCGTTAACAATATTCTTATTAACTGACCAAAGTATTTAAAGTGAGAAGGGTACATTAAAAGCATGCATTTTAAGGTTAGACTTTAATTTTTAATGTTAAATCTACTATTGTGTTGTATATTAATGTTCTACAGTCTATACACAGTATTAAGTTTATTTACTTGAGACGTAAATAATTAAATTACAGGAAAAGTAAGAGTAATCCCTTACTTTACTTATTCAAGGGAAAGTATTAAGCATAAGCACACTAGCAAGATTAAACCTGAGTGTTTGTATTGTGCTTGTGTTGACACAGGCAGGAATGTGTATTTACTGATGGATCAAACATTGGTTAGTGTGACTGGGCTGGAACTGGGATGAGTTTGTACTGAGGTCTTATAGGGGAACTCATAAACAGACCTGTAGAACAGGTTTATCATAATAGGATGCCTGTACTGAGTCATGAGTCATATTGTGCTTGTGTTTTGTAACACTCTTTGTTTGAGGACTGCATCCATAATGTCCAATTTTGTTTGACAGGGGTTTGAATCTTACTGCAGAGAGTGAAATGGAGGGGAAATGGGGACTGAAAAGAATGATGGGACACATAAGGGCAGTCTGAGCTGCTTTGTGAACTGATTTCACTTTGTGGACTGATTTTAGCATTTCTAGTACTTGATAATTGCCCAAGATGCTGGTGAGTCAAACCTGTGCTGGTATAAATCCTAAGCTGGACCCGAGGGAAAACCGATGATCTCTTAAACCAGAAAAAACATACGCAAGTCACACAGAATAACAAAGCAAAGCAAACTTGGTTTAGTTACCGTTTGATGATCTCCGTCCTGCTTAATGCTCTTCAAGGCGTTCTGGTTGCTGACCATAACAGCTTCTGTGGAGTTCCAGTGCACTAATCAAATACTGTCGAGGTAGTCAAACAGTGTTACAAACAAATCTGGTTTGGTCTGTTACTTTGTTCTGTCCCATCAGGAGCAGAATAGTGAATCATCCATCGATACAAACCTGTTGGAAGACAATAGAAAACAAGAGTGTTTAGGCATTCAAGGTATTGATTAACTTAAAAATGAAAATTCTGTTATCATTTACTCACCCTCTTATCATTCCAAATCCCTAACTTTTCTGTGAAACACCAAAAAAGTCCTACAGATGAATAACAGTCATCATTCACCTTTGTGTGGAAAATGATGCAAAAAAATATGAATGGTGAATTTTGTCTTTTTTAGAAAAACGATAAATTGGAGTGGAGCAAAATTCTTCCCATGTTCCCAGGGTCATATGTCCCAGGATTAGGGTAAGGTTGCAATTTAACCCTGGGAACATATATTACCGTTTGAAACAACATGAGGTTGAGTAAATGATGACAGAATTAATAGATTGGGTAAACAGTCCCACTTCACCCACACATGTCTGGGATTTCCCTTGTAATACTTACTTTGGCTAAAAGCATTTTACCCTCATATCTGTTATTCAATAACCTACCTGAACGAATTCCTTTTTACAAAGCTTTACATTAATATTCAGACTTGCACGATTAAAAGATATGCCAGACTAAGTATACTGTTAAGGTACTACAATATGTAGCAAGAAAAAAGTCAGCGTAAGAGCCATTGTGCGGGGATGCTCCAATGACCTGCTGTCAAACTTGCAGGTGTACAGTCCAATGTTGTCAAACCTGTAGGTGTATGCTCCGAAGACCGCATGTCAAACCTGCAACCTCATGTCAAACTTGCAGGTGTGTTTTCCGATGCGATTGTGTCCAAACACAGATGAGTGTTACTTCCAACATATTCGAGTAAATAAAAACACACTATATCTCTCCCTCTATATATATTTTATTTATTTATTTAGTCAGTCGTGGATTTCACTGAACACCTTGATAGTGTGCCCAGGCCAGGAGACCCCACACCAGGACCTCGACGATCCCTTCGGTGTCCCGAGCGGACGCTTGAACGGTCAGCGCTGGTCCACGTTCAGTGAGAGCCTGCGCCAGGACCTCGACGATGCCTTCGGTGACCCGAGCGGACGCTTGTACGGTCAGCGCTGGTCCACGTTCAGTGAGAGCCTGCGCCAGGACCTCGACGATGCCTTCGGTGACCCGAGCGGACGCTTGAACGGTGTTGCCTTCCTTCGCATGCAGTGCACGCAGCAGGGTTTCGAAGATGTCACCGTCCATCATTTGAGAATGTATCTCAAATGAGAGAGAGCACACAAGACACTTCAATATATACTGTGAGGTTCGGCTAAACATGAGATTCTGATTGGCCAGAAGAAAAATAAATCATCCAATGAAAGGACAACAATCTCAGGTGATCTGACGTCAGAAGATGAAAACAAATTCTGTAGGGGAACTCCAGTCCAACACTAAAATTATTTTCATTTTCTTTGAAGAGAGAACAATTACAGGTAACATTTTTACTCTATTCTTTATGTTGTTTTTACTGCAGAATATGCCTTTCCTTCACCAAACTGTCAGTTTTTTTTTTTCCAAAACAATATACTTCATTACATTGTACAGAAATTAATATGCAAAATATTTCCTGTAAATATTTAATGAAAAGCGAAAGCATCAAAGGTTACTGACATCCTAAAGTGAACTTTGAATCGCCCGGGATAATCCTTAAAGGGGTCATCGGAAATGAAACAAGACCACCGGGTGATGTTATTATAGAATGGAAAATTCTGAGCGTGTTTAAAGCATCATATTACCAAAGGTACAGTGTTTGAGCTGCTAAATAGATGCATCCTCTGTAGAACATAAATAAACATAAATGTTACGCCAGATACTGTTCTCCACAACAAACTGTATATTTGCAGCTGCGCACATTTCTGCTGTCTTTTTATTCTCCTTTGAATGCAAACTGACAGACGCACTTGATTATGAGATCATCTGCGAAGTAATATACTGGATCACTGCTACACCACAATAAAGGATGCATATCACTCTTATGTGGATGAGCCCACAGAGACTGTAATAACTGTGATAAACCGTGGCTTTCTGGGAAACTCAAACAGCTTTGTCACACCAAAGGGGATGCTTACAGAAGTGGGCGTAAAATCTTGTAGGCCAGGAACAGACTAACAAAGGAGCTCAGAGTGGCTAAAAAAAGCTACTCTGAAAAGCTGAAAAACCAGGTTTCAGCCAACGACCCAGCATCAGTACGGACTGTTCTGAGGAACATCACCAAGTACAAGACACCAGCCCCACATTCTGTGGAGAATCAGCACAAGGCTGATGATCTGAATGTGTTTTACTGCCAGTTCAAAAAGGGTAGTCTACCACCCCCACCTGCTCTAATCTGAACTTCACACATTCACCTCTCACGATCAGCACTGGCTAGGGTGACCACTAATAGGGCAATAGGGCTGTTGCGCGACATAGATGTGATTTTGCGGGACACGTGTGAGACAGACACATTTTCTACTCTTGTGCTATGTAAATACTGATACATCATTGTCATATGCATTAATCTGTGTTTCTGAGCGTGCACATGCAAGCGAGAGAAAGAGCGTCTTTTTTATGAGAGTGCAGAAAATCCTGCCCGCATTACAATAAAATGCTCTAGACATTATTTGCATCTGAAAGCTGCACGTTTTCTTTGTATGATCATTAAAAACCAACAGACTGATGAAAATGCAGGACATTTTCTCAATATGCGACGTGTGGGACAAGGGGTGAAAATGCTGTGTGGTACAACGCAAAGCAGGACAGGTGGTCAGCCTATAGCACTGACACCCCTTAGGGATATGTGCTCTCCCCACTGCTCTTCTCCCTGCATACAAATGAATGCACTGCAAAAGACCACTCTGTCAAGCTCCTGAAATTTGCAGATGACATTACCATCATTGGTCTCTCCCACAATGGAGACGAGTATGCTTACAGACAGGAGGTTACAGAGCTGTCTGTCTGGTGCAGTCACAACAATCTTAAGCTCAACACACTCAAAACTGTGGAGATGATTGTGGACTTCAGGAGAAGCCCCCCCACAATCCCCTCACTCACCATCATGAACATCACTGTAACAACAGTGGAGTCATTCAAGTTTCTGGGCACCACCATCTCACAGGACCTGAAGTGGGACACAGACTCCATTGCTAAAAAGGCCCAGCAGAGGTGGTACCTCCTTCATTTACCAAATTAGACATCAAGAGACTACAACGGACAGTCAGGACTGCTGAAAAGATTATTGGTGCCCCTTTGCCCAACCTCCAAGATCTTTACACCTCCATAGTGAGGAAAAGGGCTAAGAAAATCACTTTGGACTCCACACACCCTGCCCATTCTCTCTTTGAGCTGTTGCCTTCTTGTGGGCGCTACAGGGCACCGACCACCAGAACAGCCAGGCACAAGAACAATTTTTCCCACAGGCTATATTTAGCCTGAACAATGAAAACATTCATAACGATACATTGCCCATCACATCTGACACATTTATACACAAGAATCTGAAAACTGAACATTTGTTAACACACACTTGTAAATAACATATCTGTACATGTATTTAACAATTACATGTTTTTTTTTCCCTCTATATTTCTACCTCTGTATATAGTGCATTATTTAATTTTCTGTTTTTCTTATATTCGTGTTATATTCCATCCTTACTGTGTAATTCCTATGTATGTCTGCACTATCATGTATGTTTGCACTATGTCTGCACTTTCTTCTGCAATGGAAGCTCTTGTCGTCAAGCCATATTCCTTGTTTGTGTAAAATAAAGCTCTTTCTGACTTCTGACGTCTGTGATCTGATGTCATACAGTTAAATTCCTGTAGATAAATTCCAGTCCAACACTAAACTTTTCATTCTACATTTACATTTAGGCATTTAGCAGAAGCTTTTTTCCAAAGCGACTTACAAAAAAGGACAATGGAAGCAATCAAATCAACAGAAAAACAACAACATGCAAGTCCTATTACAAGTCTCTCTATTACAGATAGAATAAAAAAGAAAAAGCAAGCTAGTGTTAGAGGCCTTCTGTTTTAGTTTTTTGTTAATTCTATAATAAACAAACAGAACAGAGAAGAACTGAACAGAGAAGCTGGTGTTAGTTTTTTTTTTTTTTTTTAAGAAAACTAGTAAGTAAATGAGTATAAGTCTAAAAGGGCAAGTATTTTTTTTTAAAGAACAGAACTAGAATAGAGAGTGCTAGAGTTAGAGAGTTAAATAAAGATGGAAGAGATGTGTTTTTAACCGATTCTTGAAGATGGCTAAGGACTCACCTGTTCGGACTGAGTTGGGCAGGTCATTCCACCAGGAGGGTACATTTAATTTTCTTTAAAGAAACATTTTTCACTCATTTATGTTCTTTTCAAACGACATGATTTTTATCAAAGACGTAGAATATGCTTTTCCTTCAAAATGTAAAAGTAAACAAAACACAAAAGCAAATGAAAACAAGAAACAGACAAGCATTATTTTCTGTATATATATCCTTACACTGGATCATTAACTATTGAGTTTAACTGGAAAAGCCATTTTTTTAAACTAATGTTAACAAATGCAATATTATTGTAACGTGTTAACAAAACCATTTAATTCTTTTCTTTCTGTTTTTATCATCAACTGTTTGACAAAGTTTTTATGAACAAAGAACAGGGAAGCTAAGATAAAGGTTGTTAAAACAGACCTGGCTATTCAAATTATATCAAAATGTGCAGCTGGTTCATGACTCGTACTTTCCATTTCATCTGGAATGTCTGCTTCATTATTTCCCCCATTATTTCAGATGAAGAGCAACAGCTGAAAAGAATAATTCAACTAAACATTTAACGAACACCAGGCTAAATGAGAAAATTCAGACATTAAGAATGAATTCCAGTGTTTAAAACAACAGATAAACTGCTGAGCACTGAATGCGCTGAACTCTAAACTTTAAAGAGTCTCAAATTTTAAGATCTGTTCACATCGACTGATTACAACAAGTGATTGTGGAACTCAAATGAGTTTGATACCCAATACACTTAAATTAGACTCACTCATTTTTACATTAAATGCAGTATTATCACATGTACAAAATGCCAGTAAATAAGCATTACAAATGTGTACAGGCAACTATTTTAGACATTTAATAAATATTACAAAGAATAAATAATCCAAACTAACAGAATAGACAGAAAATTGATGCATATAAATGTGCGAACAAAAATTGTCACACTGTACGATCAATTGATCAATAAACAGTCACATACTGCAGAACAAGCAGTGAATAAAAATGTGAACACATATTCAGAGTTGTAAAAAGAAATACCAAACACTTCAACTCTTCAAACATCTCTCCTCTATTACATCTTAATAAACAATCAAATACTGATTTTGGTTAGTTTGTGCGTTAATGTGTAAACTTGTCACCTGAAATAAGACATTTGTTTGCAGTCCAGGCCGTTCATGTCCATAAACACGTCTGCTGTAGTTTAAAAACTACATGATTTCCCTGTAAATTATTTAAGACTAGCAACAAAATCAAATCAAATACAAATCAAAATGGCACAAAAGTGATTTTGTAATCTTTGCAGTTGAACCCATCATGCAGTAGACAGTGTGACGTGTGCAGAAAACGTTTCTTAAGTGCTGATATCAGTGCGTAGAAATCCATGCAAACGCATTTCAGGTGTATAAAGTGCACAAACACACTCAAAAAAATGATTCTTTAAACCTACTTAATTCAATTATGGACAGTGGTTCCACACAACCAAATTGTTTTTGATGAACATGAATGGAATTT
>JAHKKF010517700.1:0-45652 GCA_019740295.1 Labeo calbasu | reverse complement strand
TATTACTACATCACTCTCGTCAACATAGTCCATATCAACAACAAAAATGTATTTTTTGGGAAAATCCCAGGTATTTTGAGCAGTAGGATTATAAAAAATATATGTGCTAATATAAAATTCAATTAAGTAGCCTATATAAAATTGCAAAATAAATCTATTAGTACTTTTTTACTTAAGTACATAAAAAATCCGGTACTTTTGTACTTTCACTCGAGTAAAATTGAAAGAGGAGCACTTTTACTTTTACTGGAGTAATATTTTATTATACGTATCTGTACTTTTACTCAAGTACTCAGCTTGTGTACTTTGTCCACCACTGTTGGAAGTGGACTTCTCCTTTAAGGACATCAGTCATTCAACATAATGTGCACAAAGACAACAAAAAATATATATGTTAGCACACATGCTTATTGGTCAAAACACTTAGAGCTGTGGTGCTCATGTGGAAAGCACTGTGACATTTTTCTGATCCCATTCCTTCTATCTCTATTCGTAATTTCCCGTCCTATCTCTGTTATCTTTTTATTAAACGTACAGATCAAGTTTTATATTTAGCAATTTGCAGTTTTACTGTTGTGCTAGGGAACTGGTAGTGCATCACTGATTTAATCACCTCTCTTTCATCTTTATTTAAAGACAGTTCTTTATTAAAATGGTTTCCAACTGCTTTGGAGTCCCAACTGTACTAGCATTGATTAAGCGAAGCATATGCAGAAATAGCTCTGAACTAAATGATGGCAAAATGGTTTGAATCGTTAAACTGCCCTGGCATTTTCCGTATTGGCAGGAAATTATTTTCATCAGCGTTTCATTAGGTTTGCTCTTAATCCTCCTGCACTTCCCTTGATACCTGGAGAAATGAAATGCACTTAATTTGCCTGTTAGGTGCAGATGTAGACTCCAGCTGCTGGCATGAGGGTCTGTCAGAATCCTTCATTTCAAACTTCTGCTCACTGGATCTTGATAGTAAGTGCTGTAAGAAGCACTCATGAACTTCAATACAAGCATGAAAAACAGTTTAAAATGCATTTTTTATATTGTGACATTTTCAAGACAATTAGACTATGAAAATCTAAAATACTGTAATTTAAAGGAATAGTTTACTCAAAAATGAAAATGCTGTCATTACTCACCTTGTGTCTTTCCAAACCCGTAAGACCGGCTTTCATCTTCCGAACACAAATTAAGATTTTTTAATAAAATCTGAGAGCTTTCTGACCCTGCACAGACAGCAATGCAACTACTGCGTTCAAGGCCCAGAAAGGTAGTAAGAACATCATTAAAATAGTCCATGTGACATCAATGGTTCAACCTTTTGCAAGCTTATTAAGCAACTAGAATACTTTGTGTGCAAAGAAAACAAAAATAACGACTTTAGTCAACAATTTCTTCTCTTACATGTCAGTCTTCGCTACGCGTTCAAGAGAGTGTGAAGACATATGCGTGTGGTGCTGCTGACGAGAGAAAAATGATTGAATAAAGTTGTTTTCTTGGTGTACAAGAAGTAATCTTGTAGCTTTATTACATTAAGGTTGAACCACTCACATGGACTATTTTAACGATGTTCTTACTAGTTTTCTGGGCCTTGAACGTGTCAGTTGTGTTGCTGTCTAAGCAGGGTCAGAAAGCTCTCGGATTTCATCAAAAATATCTTAATTTGTGTTCCCGAAGAAGAGCGAAGGGCTTACGGGTTTGGAACGACATCAGGGTGAGTAATTAGTAAAAGAATTTTCATTTTTGGGTGAACTATCCCTTTAAAGGCAGTTACATGTTGCCACCTACTGGCATATCCAAACAAAGCTGCAGCAGGAAATAGAATGTGAAATACAGCTGTAAACATCAATCCCATGAGTTAATAAATTGTTTTAATTAGTATTGCATTTGAAGCAGCCTAATCAGCAACGAATAACAATATGCTATTTAGCAGAGACCCCCCTAACTTGAAACAATCGGAAAGATTGTTTATCTCCGGGTTATCTGCAGGGGAGTGCTTTAAGAATGCTCAGTAATTTTATATTTAAAAAAACCTGTTAGAACCTGCATGATGCTCACAGCAGGCAGCATAGCCCACACAAAGATGATACATCTAAAGAAGGGCTGTTCTACAAAACACTCATTAATGAATCTAGGTTCCATTAGTAAAAAAAAAAAATAAGGCCTAAAAACATGTTTTCAGGAGTGAGAGCCAGATAAAAGCTGTGGGAAGGAGACAGAATTATTTCACATGTTTTTAATGCCCCATTTTGTCAAGCAGAACAAACCTGATTTAAAAATATGACGCAAGATCGAGAGACGAGAGAAAAGGAGTAGAGCACCGATCGCAGTGCAAGATAATATCCAAAGCTCTCGAAGTTTCAAAGAAAGTTTCCCGTTTGATCGGGGCACAATGTTTATGCATTGATTTGCATCCAAGTTGCACTGACATGACACATGTGCATGTTTTCTGATGGTAGATGAAAGTTGGGTTGGAAGTAGACGTGTGGCGCAGCCAATCAGTGACAGTCCGTGTGCTTCATTAATGAGCAGCCACGTTGTTCGCAACCCAACTCTTCCTTTTTTCCTACATGCTTTTCCCTTCTTTCCCAGCCTAACAAGGTAGTTATTTTATCACACTTTCAGCTTTCAAATGTAGTTACGTCCACAGAATGATGAAGTGCCAAATGCACCCAGGGAAGGCAATTCTGAGGATGAGACTGTCAGTGTCTAGGGGATCAAAGCAATTTGCAAAGAGCACACACATCAAACATCCCGGTACAATGTGTTACCTAGCAACCCCAGACCAGGTGTCTTAGAGCAGATGGGGAAAAAAATGAAATCCATGTAGTCTTTTCTTCAGTTACGTAAGATTATAAAAATCGATAACCGAGCGGAATACACGTGAAATGAAGGTAGACCTTGCCCTCCCTGACGCTGTTCTTCAGGCAATCCTTCATGCAGATTGCCAGGCTGCTTCACTCCTACACACACTCGGATTCTCACTGGAAACGAAGCCGCGCTGGGAACGAAGCAGACGTCGGTGCCTCGAGTGGCCCGTTTCCAGCGGATGGCTTCGTCAAGGCTAAGTCGGCCAATCGAGTGTGATGCGTCTCGAAAGGGGGTCCATACGGCCCCCAAGAGGGGGTGATGCCGGTGGGGTACCAGCCCTGTCATATTACAGGCAATTAGTAGCGTTCTTTCCAGCCCGGAGAAGAGCCCTGCGTTTCAGACAGGCAAACTGGAGTAATCCACTTAACATTTTCTCCGTTTCACACTTAAGGGGACGCCGCATGATTGCTAGAGTGTTCGTCAATAACAGCAGGGCCTCGTTTTGGGCGACGTGGGTTATTTTCAGGGAACATGCCGCTGCGGGAAGAAAAGGAGAGGAGATGTTCGTCTGGCTCGCAGGGACACTTAAGTCAGCCAGCAGGAAGACTGATGTGACACTGTGTTTCTTGGCTGTCTGTCTTACGCAGCAGAAACAGGTGTAAATTAAGTGGCTGATGAATGCTCGCTCTAATGTCTTTGACTGATCCACTCCTCGACTCCGACAGCTCGTCTGAAGCAATGCTAAAACAAGGACATTGGGTATCAGGGCTTACAAAGAGGAGAATTTAAACTAATGCTTTTTAAAATCAATAAAAGTAAGAGATTTGGCTATCCAAAAGGCATAAAACATCAAGGTAGTGATGCGGTTTAAAAAGACTTAAATCAGCATTGTGCGAAGATGAATAATTACTCGCATCTGAGTAAAAGAAATGGGTTTGCTGCGAAATAATTATTCAAAAACAACATCCGGTACAAAAAGCACAGAGTCAGATAATAGCCTGTCTGCGTTTAGACAGACAGATGAATGATCAACCTAAATAGCACTTCACAGGTGTTTAAAATGTGCATTTGGACCATAAACACCCAAGGAAGAAGTCTAATTGGAAAACAGAAAGTGATTTGGGGATAATTAAGGCCCACAAATTGAAATTATATCCTTTGCATATTACAGTTTTTTTTTTTTTTTTAAATAATTAGGTTGAGAAAACTTTGCTTAGTTGTCATAGAAAGAATATCACAAAGCACAGAATCAGTGGTCCTAAAATAAGCATAAGTATTCCCCAACTTTTTTTCACTTATTCTTTTGTGCCATGTTTTCTTTGCATGTTTTATAAGATTCACCCTACAATTTTACCTAATGGAGGAACTAATAAATGATACAAATTCTACATAATGTTATATAATAACCAGCGGTGGGAATAACTGTGTTGTAAATAAACGGCATTATTAACGGCATTACTTTTTTCATTAACGAGTAATCAAACAAATGACTGTTTCCTCCGTTACAACGCCGTTACCGTTACAGACAATAAAATGTGCCGTTACTGTAATTTTTGCGTTGCATTCTTCTTCAGAGGTAAATTCTGGATTATTCCTCTCAGCGCATCTCTTTCCAGAAACGACACTTGCCGCTTGTAGGCGTGATTACTTTAGAGATGAGTTTAGACGGTATATGCTGAACATTTGTTTTCGATACGGAATGCTTCTCGACATGACTTACTCTTTTCTCATGACTTTTCTCTTCTTTTCCCTTGGAAATACAAGAGTCAACACCCTGAACTATGCTGAAATGGGAACTTGGCCTGAGACCTAATGTTTGAAAGACAGATGAGACTCCTGTAAGAACACTGTGAAGCATTCTCACAATGACAGCTGTTATTTGAATACAGAGAGCAAAAAGGAATACTTCAACAATCTGTCATCAGCTAGACTGATGAGGGTACCTCTCCAAAGGCCTGTTAGCAGGAAAAAAATCGAGGGGCAGGAATCTGGCTGCAGTCTTCCCTTTGAAACCAATTATTTTCTCCATCCTGGCCAGCACTTAAGGCTTACAATATGTCACCTTTTATCCAAAGTGTCGAGTGAAGTGCTAGAGCCTGGAGGTCAACTCCTCGTCCACTCGGATCAAGCTCATTTCGAACGTCTCATGAAGTCGGCGCCATGCTCTCGCTTGGCTCGACCGTTTAATGCCAGATTAGCAGGAACTGGTTGCGAGCAATTCACCTCCCTTATGTTCTGAAGGTCAAAAACCCTATTAATGTACAGTTAATGGCTTTCTCAACTTGTTTTGTTATAGTGCTTGTCAATCCTATCGATAGTTACACAGAGAGGAGCCTTTCCAGAATGGAGTCACGCAAGGTGAAACTGCATCGTAATGTCCTGATTCGAAGCAAAACATAACTTTCTTGAAGTCCTCAGCCACGTTAAGAGTAGGAGGGTAAACAAGCTGATGTTCTTTTTAAAGATTCAGATCTGAACATCACAAAGTCTCCTCAAAAGGCCTCTACGTCTTTGTGTTTTATTGACAGGTCGACTAAAACAGCACTCATCTGTTCCGCAAGACCGTCCACTGCCGGATCAAAGGAAGATGCATCTTCTGCAAGATGACAAACAAATGAGAAATGGCTCTTTGTGGATGTGTGCGGGACTATCATGTGATGCTAACTGTCATACATGCATTATTCAACGGCAAGTAAACAAGAGAGGAAAGAAGAGCAAGACGTGTTTTGGCTCTCTACCAACTGTCTCATTAGCCTCACTCTGTCTTGGAAAAACAAACACTCACCATGCCCACTGAAACACAGCCAGGTCTCACGTGGATGTGTTACATTCAGTCGCACAGACAGCTCCTCCAGTCAAACAACAGAAATCTCGTACTTACCTCACGCAGGATTCACCACAGAGGCCTACGTTTCAAGCACCAGGGGCTAGTGATCTTCTCTGCATGGAGAGACAGCATATTCAGACTTACTGAGTGCCCCATCTGACACGAACTCACCTGAGTCTGCTAATGAAGGCTCGGAGAAGTGTCTGGTAAGTAGATTCAGGTGTGTTGGCACTGAATTGTGCCAGAGCAACAAGAGGATGCTTGACTGCTCCGGTTGAATCTGACAGATTGGCACTGAGTAAAACCTGCAAGCGCTAGGTCGTCCGGAAAAGATGTGCAATAATTTTATACGATCATCTAGGCTAGGGCTGAGTGAATTTCTCCTAAGCATAATTTGAATTTATGTCAAAACATTAAAAAAATAAATATTGGAGCTGTGCATTTAACAATTATAATATCCCTCTCTCTCACACACACACACACAGATAGACAGATGATTATGATTTACCATGATGATGAAAAAAATCCATTGAATATTGCTTTCTTGGTGACACTTGTTACATTAGTTAATGTATTAACTAACATGAACAAACAATGATTACATTTATTACACTATTTATTAATCTTTGTTAATTGTTAATGTTTAATAAAAATATAGTCATTCATTATTTGTTTACGTTAGTTCACAGTGCATTAACGTTAGTTAATGTATGCATTAGTAAGTGCTCAAAATTAGCGTTAACTAAGATGAATAAATGCTGTAGAACAATTGTTCATTCTTAGTTCATGTTAACTAATGTATTTAACTAATGTTAACTAATGAACCTTGTTGTAAAGTGGGTAACACTGTATTTTAAGGTGTCCTTGGTACATGTTACATGTACTTACTATTATAATAGATTATAATAGATTATAATAGATTTCCGGGGTTTGAGCATTTGATACATTTAAGCATAAGAAAAAGACATTACATATTATTTAGCAAGGCTGTACATATCTAAATCAATGATTAAAAAAGCTTTTTTTGGCAAATCCAAGCAATTTACCATAGAACTATGATGTTTTTTTTTACACATTTATGAGCTGTGTTGTAAGCTCGTTTAGAATCATCTGTCGCTTGTGCTTACCAGGTTTTGTGAAGTTTTGAGTTTTCCATTAGGCTTTATAGCATTTTGGGTAAATTTGGACAGGCCCCTTTTCTAAATGACCCCGTTCTAGCTTCTCAAAGGGTAAATTTCAACATTTTTTGATAATTAATGACCTAGAGAATTGTACTGCAGTGTTTTTTTTCTAAATTGAACAAAAAACCTAGGACTAGTTCGCAAAAGTAGGTTTTTTACACTCAGACCTTTGGGGCTGTGAGTCAAACAGGCCCACTGAGTTTCTTTTCAATCGGCCCCCGTTAACCTTGTCTGACAGGTGCTCAAAATTCATCGGCTAATGGCAGCCATGTTTTTTGAGATACGCAAATGTCCTTATAGGCACTTGTGGGACTGTGGACCAAGACCTTGCACACCATTTTTCATGTTGATGGGATGGTTGTGCAGTTATAGCCATTTTTATGTTTTTTTCCCTATTATAGTGCAACCTCCATGATTCTGTCCTCCTGTGACCTCAGACTGAGCTCTTACATAAGTGTTCTGAGTTTGGAGGAGATATCTCATTTGGTTCAGGAGTTATAGGCATTTTACTAAAAGTGGCCTTGCCCCTTTCGAATGTTTTGACGTCCCTTTGCAACGGTGAGTCGCAAGTTCAACTTTTTTTTTTTTTTTTTTTTGATAAATATTGATATTCATTTTCTGCACTGGTTTGGTTTTGGGGCGGTACCCTAAGGTAAAAAAGTGAAAACGTATAAATACTGTACTTTCACAGTACTAAAGTGTACCTTGAAGGTACTAATATGTACCGTTTAGGGGTAGGTAAGGTACAAAGATGTGCCTTTTCACTTTTGTACCTTAGGGTACCGCCCCAGTGACAGATCTTTTTTTCTGACAGTGTAGGAGTGAAAAAAAAAGCTAAATACCTGAAAATTTTGCCTGGTTCACAATC
Organism: Labeo calbasu; assembly: GCA_019740295.1. NCBI lineage: Eukaryota > Metazoa > Chordata > Actinopteri > Cypriniformes > Cyprinidae > Labeo > Labeo calbasu. Next base: position 37,971 of record JAHKKF010517700.1, on the reverse strand, counting down.
AAATCTGAGGTGTGTGTTTTGTCTGCCATGAGCCAATGATTCAAACAACATAAGGCGCTTCAGCCTGCGATTGGCGGTTTAGGAGTATGAGTGATTTTGTACTTTTGATTGCTGAGTCTTGGTCACCTTGTACATGGTGTGAGTACTACCATCCATCCAAGTTTCAAGCCTCTGAGACTTACGGTTTGGTCTGCTCGATTGATTGCTGATCCTTGGCCATTCTAACAATAACAATAGGGTTTCAGTGCTACGTGCTTGAACCCCTAATAAATTATGCATAATTACACCCAAGTAACCCTAAACCAAACCCTAATCCTAACCCTAACCATATATATAATTTTACTCAGTACTTAAATATATATTTAAACTGTAACAAAGACGCCTTAACATAAAGGGTAACCGTAAAGTGTTACCTCTTTACCTCGCGTGGTTACACTTTATTTTAAGGTGTCCTTGTTACATTGTGCTTATACATTTAAGTACTGAGTTATATTAATTAACTACATGTTACTATATGGTTAGGATTAGGGTTTGGTTTAGGTTTACTTGTGTGTAATTCTGCATAATTTATTGTTATTATAATAGTAAGTTCATGTAACATGTAACAAGGACACCTTAAAATAAAGTGTTACCTCTTTATGTATGCTATGTTGCTGCATTTATTTAATCACAAATACATTAAAGTGGTAATATTGTGAAATATTATTAACATTAAAAATAACTTTTCTATTTGATGTTATTTTAAGATGTACTGTAATTTATTACTGTGATGGCAAAGCTGAATTTTCAGTATCATTACTCCAGTGTTCAGTGTCACATGATCCTTTAGAAGATTTTAATATGCTAATTTGGTGCACTTATCAGTATTGAAAGCAGTTACACTGCTAATTTTATGAAAACTGATTTTTTAAAAGAATGCAATGATCAAAAGAGCAGCATCTTTTGTAACAATGTAAATGTCTTGTAACTAAAATATTTATTTTTATAATAATAAAGTAATATAACTTCTAAGTCTGAATGTTCCTCAAATGCGAGTCTGTGGTGAATTCATGATTTCATGCCGTTTTTTTAGTTTGTTTTTCTGGCAGGTAAAAATGTCTGTCTGATTGTGTAAAAAAGTAATATCACACCTCTCAGCAAGCTGCACAGTTTGAAGTATTATTCATGTCCATATTATTACGCATTTAAGTTAAAGTTTAATATTTAGGGTTTGAGGTTTGTAAAATCCTTAAGCTTAAGTATGAGCATTATTTACAGTCTGTTTTTCCTTTTAATGTACAGTACAGTGGAAAGCAGTAATTGGACAGCCACATGACGTATTGCCCACTGTTCCCCAGCTCTGATGGAAGGTGATTTTTCCTGTGTAAATCAGTTTTGTCATAGAAGATTCTGGACACATCCGCTGTCATGGTGCCTTCAAGTAGCTGCACAGGTGCACATTTTAAAAGCAGATCAGGCAGCACTGAACAGGGTGAGATTAGGTGAATTCTGCTGCGTGACACCCTGACACCAATCACAAACATCTCTTCCGAGGTTAATAATCAATGAACCTCGTACAACTGTGATGTATCCACAACACATGGTTGTTTCGGAGTCTGGAAAGAAATCAGTATGGCCGTACAGAATTGATTCAATCTTTGAATTGCTTTGCATTCCTTTTTTCTTTCTGTTGGATTCATAGCATCTGGCTACAGAGTAGAAGGATTTCAGCGTTTTTATTATTACTGAAAAATGCATGTTTCTAATTAAAATTATTGGTGTAAAAATCTTCAGTTGATTTAAAGGTGAAAAAGTGTAATGGTTTCTCGGATTCCAGCTTAATGTGCAGAGTCAGCCATTCATAGATTAACTTTCTGCAGAGTTAAACACTATAACTCTGTAAGGGCTTGCAAAACATTTCTCTTTTTGAGTGATCTGAGACGCACATGCAATTTATATATATTGTATATATATAGGTGCATCTCAATAAATTAGAATGTTGTGGGAAAGTTCATTTATTTCAGTAATTCAACTCAAATTGTGAAACTTGTGTATTAAATAAATTCAATGCACACAGACCGAAGTAGTTTAAGTCTTCGGTTCTTTTAATTGTGATGATTTTGGCTCAAATTTAACAAAAACCCACCAACCATCTCAGCAAATTAGACCAATAATAAAAACATTTTTAGTGAATTGTTGGCCTTCTGGAAGGTATGTTCATTTACCGTATATGTACTCAATACTTGGTAGGGGCTCCTTTTGCTTTAATTACTGCCTCAATTCAGCGTGGCAGGTGATCAGTCTGTGGCACTGCTGAGGTGGCATGGAAGCCCAAGTTTCTTTGACAGTGGCCTTCAGCTCATCTGCATTTTTTGGTCTCTTGTTTCTCATTTTGGTCCTGACAATAACCTATAGATTCTCTATGGGGTTCAGGTCTGGTGAGTTTGCTGGCCGGTCAGAACACCAACACCATGGTCATTTAACCAACTTTTGGTAAACGGGTGCAGTGACTTTGGTTTTCAAAAAACACAGTGGACCAACACCAGCAGATGACAGTGCATCCAAAATCATCACAGACTGTGGAAACTTAACACTGGACTTCAAGCAACTTGAGCTATGAGCTTCTCCACCCTTCCTCCAGACTCTCAGACCTTGGTTTCCAAATGAAATACAAAACATCTGAAAAGAGGACTTTGGACCACTGGGCAACAGTCCATTTCTTCTTCTCCTTAGCCCAGGTAAGACGCCTCTGACACTGTCTGTGGTTCAGGAGTGGATTAACAAGAAGAATATGACAACTGTAGCCAAATTCCTCAACACGTCTGTGTGTGGTGGCTCTTCATGCCTTGACCCCAGCCTCAGTCCATTCCTTGTGAAGTTCACCCAAATTCTTGAATCGATTTTGACAAGCCTCTCAAGGCTGCGGTTCTCTCAGTTGGTTGTGCATATTTTTCTTCCACACTTTTTCCTTCCTCAATTTTCTGTTAACATGCTTGGATACAGCACTCTGTGAACAGCCAGCTTCTTTGGCAATGAATGTTTGTGGCTTACCCTCCTTGTGAAGAGTGTCAATGGTTGTCTTCTGGACAACTGTCAGATCAGCAGTCTTCCCCATGATTGTGTAGCCTAGTGAACCAAACTGATTTTGAAGGCTCAGAAAACCTTTGCAGGTGTTTTGAGTTGATTAGCTGATTGGCATGTCACCATATTCTAATCTGTTGAGAAAGTGAATTGGTGGGTTTTTGTTAAATGTGAGTCAACATCATCACAATTAAAAGAATCAAAGACTTAAACTACTTCAGTCTGTGTGCACTGAATTTATTTAATACATGAGTTTCACAATTTGAGTTGAATTACTGAAATAAAGTCTTTTCCACAACATTCTAATTTATTGAGATGCACCTGTATATTTATAGTTTTAGCTTTTTTTAATGGTTACACTGCCGTTCAAAAGTTTGGGATGAGTTTCTTATGTTCATCAAGGCTGCATTTATTTGATAAAAAATACAGAAAAAAACAGTAATATTGTGAAATATTACTGTAAAATAACAGTTTTCTATGTGAACTTATTAAAATGTCATTTGTTCCTGTGATTCAAAACTGAATTTTCAGCATCATTACTCCAGTCTTCGGTGTCACATGATCCTTCAGAAATCATTCTAATATGCTGATTTATTCTCAGTGTTGAAAACAGTTGTGCTGCTTCATGTTTTGTTGGAACCTGTGATAATTTCTTAAGGATTCTTTAATAAATAAAAAGTTAAACAGAACAACATTTATTTAAAAAAGAAATCTTTTGTAACAATATAAACTACCAGTTAAAAGTTTGTGGTAAGTAAATTTGTATCCTTTCTTTATTTGAAAGAAATTAATACTTCAGCAAGGATGTGTTAAATTAATAAGTGATAGCAAAGACTTACACTGTTAGAAAAAATCTATTTTGAATAAATGCTGTTCTTTTGAACTTTTTATTCATCAAAGAAAAAATTAGGCAGCATGATAAAAGTATAATAGAAATAAATAGAATGATTTCTTATATATCTATATATGATATCATCCTATATATATATATATATATATATATATATATGTGTGTGTGTGTGTGTGTGTGTGTGTGTGTGTATCAGCTTGTACATATTTATATATTTATTCATTCAAAGACAATTTTATGTATATTGCAGGCACAATTGCTTTCCAAATAATTGTTATATTTTTGTTGCATAATTGTTACAAGTTTTCAAGGTTAGTAACATAAAATCTTGAAAAATCTGAAAAAAAAAAAAAACTCCTGAAAAAATGTTTTCACAAAATATTAATCACTACAACGGTTTTCAACATTGAATATAATAATAAATGTTTCTTGATCAAAAATCTATAATGCAATAATGCAAAAATTTTATATATATATTACAAACTATAATTATGCAATACCGTTTCATTATACTGCTATTTTGACAGTTTTTTATCCTTGGTATGCATAAGAGCCTTCTTTAAAAAAATATATATTTTTGAACAGTAGTGTATGTCATTAAATAATCTGTACTTATAACTGCTGGATCTGATTACCAATTCTACACACATTTCTGCTAATTTCTTTAGTGTTTCTGTACTGATTGCTGACCGACACTGCTGTGCAATTATTTCAATGAGTTTTTCGCTGGCCTGTTATTGTAGTGTCAACTACTTCAGATAAACACCCCTCAACTGCACAGAAAAACAATACAAACTGCGATTTATGGCTTTACATGTTCTCTTCCTGACAGTCTCTTCCTGTCTAAGTAGGTGGTTCTTGGCCAGAATTAGCTGAGGATGAGACTTTAGTCATAAGTCTGGCTATGCAAGACCAAGTCTGCAATGAATCATTGCTGATTATGAACGTCTGCAGACATCCAGCATAGTACGTCACTCACCTGTAGCCCCTGTGGTTAAAATGAAACTCTTGATAAAGTCTGACAGTGTGTTTTCATTTCCTCTAACGTAAACAATGAGCACGCTTCTGATTGCTCAGTATGTGGGACTTGTAGATGTGTGTCTGTTTATTCACAGAAGCATTTTGCCCTCTTATCTTCTTTAATCTGTGCAATGAAAGCAGGTCTGCGTGTTGACACAACACATATGACACAGTTCTCCTCGAGTGATAATGCTTGACAGCAGTGCTGATCAGATTCAGCAAGAGGAAAGAATATTCCAACCAATGATCCATATCTGCAATGCGCTTTTATAAAGTCATGACCTTGACTGAGACAGAGCCTGGGAATAGCTGATTTGTTCTTCTTATTTAATGGTGATGTGTTTTTTTTTTTTTTTTTTTTAAATGTAAGCATTAATCCATCCCTTGAGCATCTTTTTCTCTTCTAGGAAGGCTATCCAGGCAATGTTGGAATGTGGCTGCAGCAGAGGTGTAAGCTACTTGAGTAATTGTACTTCATTACTATACTTAAGTATCATTTGGGGAACTTGCACTTGAGTGCTATTGAAAGTGAATATTTGTGCTCTTTCTCAGTTGCATTCCAAGGTAAAAATGATAGTGTTTTCTTTATTTCATTTCCTTTAGACCTTCAAAGTACAAAGCACATTTTTCACAGGTCAGTCAAGTCAAATGAAATTACTTCCACATCTGAACTTTCATAGAGTTAGTTGACATCCATTAACTAAAGTGTAAATCAGAAAGATTTCTTTGAACATTGAATTTCTCGTTTTAAGCCTTCTGGCACTACTAAAGCATTGCTTGTTTTCAGTAACAGTAATCTTTAGCAAATCTCAAATTGAATATAGCGTTTATGTTGCAGTTTATTTAATTAAAAAAATAATGTGTTGGCTCAGGAACAAAAAAATCTATCTTTTTGCATTATGACAACCTCTAACAAAATTAAGTTTAACCAACAAACCACATTAAGTTAGAGGAACTTAATAATTTGTAGCATTTACAATTACTCAAAAAATTAAGTTCCATTGAATAGTTGTAGCCCTGCCAAAAACACAATTTGTTGAGTCAGCTTAAAAAAATTTGTTACCCTGCTGCCTTAAAATTTTAAGTTCAGTCAACTAAAATAAGTGACAACTTAAATATTTGTGTTTGCTAAACTTAACAGATGGGTAAGTAACCCAGCTTAGTTAAAATTTTAAGTTGATTTAATTCAAATATCTAAGTTGTCACTTAGTATAATTTAACATTTCAAGTTGAATAAACAATTTTCAGGTTGACTGAACTTAAAAATTTAAGGCAGCCAGGTTACAAATTATTTTAAGTTGACTCAACAAATTGTTTTTTACAGTGTGATCACCCACTGATTTTTCCCTGATCTCAGCCCGACCTGTCGGGAAGCTTGTTAAAAGGGTCTCATGTTGTTTCTAAAAAGAACATTATTTTGTGTATTTGGTATAATTCAATGTGTTTACGTGGTTTAGAGTTCAACAAACACATTATTTTCCACATACTGTACATTATTGTTGCTCTTCTCTGCCCCGCCTTTCTGAAATGTGTCATTATTACAAAGCTCATCGTTCTGAATAGCATGATGTGCTCTGATAGGCCAGCTATGAAGTGCACTGTGATTGGCCAAATACCTCAAGCTTGTGACGGAAATGTTATGCCCCTTACCATGTTGTGAGGCCGTGTCCCGGCGCGACAAGACAAAAATAATAAAACCTATTATAAATGAGGCATTTGTTGCATCCAGTGAGGACATAATTACTGATTATAATTACTCATACTGTTTTTACGAGTTGCGTTGAGTCGTGCTGTGTAAACATAAAACCATGTTTCCATGTGTGATCATAGAAACAACAAGCAATACTCTACACTGCTCAAAACTCGCGTTTGAATAGTCAGTAGCAAATTCTTTGAATATGAAAATGTACTTACAGGCTGTGAGTCAGAAGCACCAAACTGTCCTTGCAAAGTTGGAATTGCCCCACTTTATAGAAACAGCCTTTATTCGCATTGGCTGGCATTGTAGGCTACTCTTCCAGGTTCAGGAAACCTGTAAAATCCCAGTCTCCCAGTAAAATACGCTGCACACACACAAATATTTGCATTGTACTTCTGGAACAGTGTTGTAAATGTAACTTAACCACTCATTTCTAGTTTTTGTACTCATTTGGAAGGCCAAACAAAGTAGTTTTGCTTTCGCAATGAAACGCAGCATCCAAAATCTGGAATCTGAGGGTGGAAAAAAATCTAATTATTGAGAAAAAGTTGTCCAAATGAAGTTCTTAGTAATGCATATTAGTAATCAAACATTAAGTTTTGATATATTTACGGTAGTAAATGTTCAAAATATCTTCATGGAACATGATCTTTACTTAATACCTTAATGATTTTTGGCATAAAAGAAAAATTGATCATTTTGACCAATACAATGTATTGTTGGCTATTGCTACAAATATATCTCTGTGCTTCTTATGACTAGTTTTGTGGTCCAGGGTCACAAATGTCTCTTCCAAGCAAAATAAAATGCCTCCATCCATCATAAAAAGTACTCCACATGGCTCCAGTGGGTTAATAAAGGCCTTCAGAAGGAAACTGATATGACACAGTTCTCCTCGAGACGCTTCAGACAGCGCAACAATACTGAGTTCTCTTTCACACTTCAATGGACAAAAACAAAATTATCTCAAAATGCCCGTTTTAGGTGAATGAAGTCGTAAACACGGTCTTAAATGAGTTGAAAGTCCTAAATTCATGTCAGATTCACATCACAGGCATCAGGTTATAAAGAGACAGTGCTACTTTTGAAGTGAAATATGCTGCAGTGTGGCATTGATGTAAATCAAAGAACAAAACAAAACAAAAAGATATGACAGTATAAACATAGTATGTTGATATTTGATTAATCACAAATAATTACAGAAAAATGTGTGATTAATTAGTAGGGCTGCCCTCGACTAAAGATTTTTCTGGTAGTCCTTCATTTTAAGGATTTGTCGACTATCAGTCGCACGTCAAATAAACCATATAAATCATAATAACAAGCCTTTAATTGCTTTCATAGCCTAATAAGCGCTCAAGTGCATGCAAAAAAATAGCTTCAGCGTTTTAATAATTTATTGATAAACTAGTGCTTTCTTTGTTTTCGGCTTAAGAGATGATGAGACACTGACTCATCATCTCCACAGTGGTGGATGGGCCTACATGTTTCATACGGATTACATAATCAGACAATATTTGTTCTCTTTTTCAATTGGTTCATTTAAAAGTAGACATTTCACTCTCTAGACAGCATATATTTTTTCAGATCTGTAAGACAAAACTTTCAAAGTTTTGCGCTCAAATTCACAGAGACTTAAACAGCAGAAGGCACATCCTGATTCCTTTAATTATTTTACAAAAGCGCAACGTTTCGTTGTTATTCTAAGTGCATTCTAATAAATGTAGAGTTAATAACAGATTTAAAAAATGCATTGCTTTTATCTGTATGACCAAAAGAGACAGAGTATTTTAAGAGCAAGCGACCGCACCGGCGCCTCCTTCTGTCACGCAGTGATTGCGCTACTATTTAGCTCCACACTCGGCATTTGAATAGTGCACATTTCTAGGTTAACATGAAAAGTTGCTACTACTTACATATTTCAGATGAAAAGCCATATTTGAGGTTGATGCCCGATGTTCTGTATTACCACATACCAGCCTTTAACAATAGTTGTCACGTCACTTACTTAATTTTTTTTTTTTGTAATTAAGGGACCAAGCCTCTTCTTGTCAACTAAAGGTTAGCCGACTATTAGGAGATATTAATTAGTTACCTTTTGTCCTATGTAGGATTTATTTTTGTTGTTATTTATTTATTTCATGCTTTTAAGACTCTTTCAAAACGGAATCAAGCATCGGTATTACAAAAATACTATAATATGATAAAATACGAGTGTGGCGTATGCTGCTTGTAATATTGTTTATCAAAATACAGAATGAGAATTTCGATGGGAGTCAGTAGAGAAAACCAAAGAGGGACTAGCGAGTGCGACTAACCAACTAAACCTTGAGACCTTGATTTAAAATATGGCAAGAGGGAGATTCATTATTTTTGCAGTTTTATCTGGTGACTCTAATGACACAGAAATTAACCTCTTCACCTTTAAATAAGAAAAAGAATGATGTGATCTGAAAGGAGGAAAATGTTGAAAACTTAAGGAAGAAAGAGACTGAGGGAGAGAGATTATCTGTGAGTGTTCCTCTGATGTGTAATTGGCCTTTTAAGATGGGGAAAGCGAGAGCTGATGCAACAATAACGTCCCAGTTCTTCCTCTCTCAGCATGTAAACAAGGCTCGACTTTTGTAAGCCAAAAAAACAGACTGAGATCGATCGATGTGATTCTAGGAAAAGAGCAGAAGGATGCTGGAAGGCCAAGATCAAACCCAGATGGACCTGTGCCTCCCGTATAAGAGTATCAGCCTCAGCTGTACGCCGCACACTTCCTCACTCCACAGGCAGCCTGATGGGGGCTTATCTCTCTCCCTCCTGCCTGCGCTGATTACGGGCATGCCAGAGCTGTGTGTCCTGCTCTAATAGTGCTGCCCACTCACTCACAATTAGCCGTGATCATTACCACCCCGCTCGAAGGAGATTAACTCAGCCTTCATTTGTTTGGGGTTTACAGAGCTGCTCTCTCACACCGAGGTGAGTCATGGCAGGAGGAGATTCAAAAGACACAATATTGCCATCTGTTGGAAGCCTGCCGGAGCTCTGAGAGTATATTAGGGAAAGAGGTAGAAAGATGAAAGAAGGGAATATGGAAAATGATTTGTGTGCACTGGTGACACATGACACTCGATCAAAGTTCTAGTAAAGCCATGTCACAATCGCTATGTAGACAGCCTCTGTGATTATAATGGGAGAAACTGCTAAATTGTAATACGACAAGAAATCAAAGCATAATGAGTGATTATTAATTGGCTTGTACAGATATTTCTTGTTAATCTTACAAAAACATGTTCTTAATATTCATGAGCAAGCATTCACCTCAGTATGATATGTAAATGATTGCATATGGATATACAATAAAATGTGAGACGTAGTGTCATAAATGCATTAAGCTAATAATAATTAATAATAGGGGGTTTTCAAACCCCCAAATGACTGCAAGGAACTTTACAGAAAAATGATGATAAAAAATACATATTAATAGTTAGGGCTGGGGTTTGACACAATTTGATTCAATTCTGAATCACAAGCAGATTCAATTCAATTTCTGATTCAATTCGATATTGATTATTGTAGACGTATATCAGGTACAGTACATTTTAAAATTTTCTCAACAACAACAAAAAAAGTCTCGACTAATGCTGTAAAATATCACTGAGAGTCAGTTGGTACTACATTACTATAATATTGAAGGTTCAAATTAACATCACACTTAAATTACATACAAACGCTTCAATTACACTCAAAACTTAACAGGATGTATTCAAACATAAATTAAACACTGAAGAACAGTAAAAAACGTATAAAGAATATAGCTGCAAGCAGTGATTTCTGGGGTTCAAGCGCTTTAAAGCATGTAAACACATATGAAAAAATACATTTTTTAGCAAGCTTGTAACCACCTAAATCAAATATTTAAAAAGCATTTAATCCAGAATATTATGTTTTTAACAGTTATGACTGTTATAGCGCCAGCTGTGGTCCAATCCCCTTAAAATTCGGCATGCTTGTTTACAATCACCTGTCACATGTGCTCAGCGTGTTTTGTGAAGTTTTGAGTTTTCCTTTAGGCTTTATAGGATTTTGGGTAAATTTGGACAGGCCCCTTTTCTAAACAAACCTGTTATAGCTTCTCAAAGGGTACATTTAAAAAAAAAAAAAAAATTGATTATTGACCTAGAGAGTCCAGAGAATTGTACTTTAGTGTTTTTTCCAGATTAAGTGAAAAACCTAGGGCTAGTTTACAAAAGTAGGTTTTTTACATGTTTTCTTAATGATTTAACAACCGATTTGATTGACAGCAGTGGTTCTAGAGGCAAATTTGTCCATCTATTGTATGATATGAATAGTGTGCGTATGTGCGAAAAATGTGTGATGTAGATATAATTTATGTCTTTGAAAAATGCCCTGCAGTGGGTAATTTCTTTTAAATTTCTCTCAGACCTTTTGGGCTGTGAGTCGAACAGGCCCACCAAGTTTAGTTCTGGTCAGCCTCCGTTAACCTTGTCTAACAGGCCATGTTTTTTGAGATACGCAAATTTCTTTATAGACACTTGTGGGACTTTGGACCAAGACACTGCACATTGATTTTCATGTTGATAGGACAAATGGTTGCACAGTTCTAGACATTTTTTATGTTTTTCCCCTCTAATAGCACCACCAAGTGGCCAAGCATAATGATTTTTTCCTGTGGACTCAGATTGAGCAAAAGTGTTTGGTGGAGATAACTCATTTTGGTTCATGAGTTATAGGCATTTTACTAAAAGTAGCCCTGACCTTTTCAAATGTTTTGGCGACGCTTTGCAACGACGAGTTGTAAGTTCAACTTTATTTTGATAATTACTGATATTCACTCTCCAGAGAATCTTTCTGCACTGGTTTGGTTTCGATCGGGAAAAAAAAACTAGAACTAATTTGCAAAAAAATGTTTTTTCAAAAAATGCAAAATACCTACTAGGATCATCATTGAAACTGAGGCCTGCGTTTTGTCTGGCGTGAGCCAAGGATTCCGATGACACTTGGGCCTGCAACTGACGGTTTAGGAATTATTATTACTAATATTAGTTATAAATTACTTTTGATCGCTGTAGCGCCCCCGTCAGGCCGATTGGGGCGAGCCTCAGTCACATTGTAGGCGGTGTGAGTACTACCGTCCCTCCAAGTTTCAAGTCTCTACAACTTACGGTTTGGTCTGCACGATCAGTTTTACATGGAGATTGCTGATCCATGACCATTCTAACAATTTCAGTACATGCTTGAATACCTAAATATGTTACATGGTGCATATATTTAGCAAAATGCTCCTCTCTAGAGTTTATTTTTCTAACTGACTAATGAGTTTTGGGTCATCAAATATGTTTTTTCTGAGGTAAATGTGATGTTACGTGAGATTGTTTACAAGCTGTTATAGTGACGTCTTTCCACGTTTGAAACACTGATTGAGTGATTACCTGAGAGAGGATATGGATTTAGAGTTGTACTTTGTCTTTTAACAGACCTTTGGATGGTTATTCATATTTATTTGGTGCTGTAACTGGTATTAAAGCGGAGAAGCTGCAGCTTCTTTTGAACTGAGGCGGTACAGCGATCTGTCACTCCACATTAAATAGCGCAGAATCAGTATTTATTGTTTGAATATTATAATAAAATGGACAGAATTTGAAATCTGAGCCTTTGTTTTTCTGTGCAAAGATATCGTCATACGGTCTTTGAATGGTCTATGGAAAGTTTGAATTCCCCTGGTGTAGGTAACCAGAATGCGTTTCTCTCACACTCAATCTTATGATGACATTCTATTACATGATTATACCTGTTTCTTTGTCATTCCTTTTCATATGCAACGAACGTCTCACCAGACATTGGAGCGTAAATGCATTTGGAATGCATAAATCATCAGCTTGACATTTGAATGCTTCTGAGCAGTGCATGTTAATGGAATAACTTCAGAATACAAATTACTTTGATGCTTTATGATGTATTGAAGAGCAAAACAGGGCGTTTGAGCTTAGGACAGCCACAAAAAAGAAAGCTAATCTAACATGGCTGTTATAAATGCATAAATGTTGGATGTGGATAACATTTCGGCTCTCTTTATTTCTTACAGGGCATTTCTTTGCCCTGGTGTAACCTGTACATTTCTGGTATCATTAAACAGGAGTTTGCGTTCTGGGAGGTTCTTCTGTGATGCTGGGGCCAGGATGCCACATTTCTCCCTCTGTGAGTACATGCAGCCTCTCTGCTGTAAATAACACATTCATCGTTGTGCCGCTGCTTCCTCCTGCCAACCCTCTGCAGATACACTGTGACGTTCTGTGTGATTAGGAGCTCTCAAAGCAGACCGACCGGCCGTGACTTCAAAATTAGTGAGTCGGTTTCTAGAAGCTTCATTTTGCTTGCCATCCACTTAACATTTCTGCTCATCACATTCACAAAAAATCACACTTCAAAAAGCATCTGTTACTACTCTGAACCAAAAGCATCTGTGTCTGTATTTTCCATGCAATTACATTGAATGGGGACTGAGGCTTTCAAGCTTCAAAAAGGGATGCAAAAGCACCATTAAAGTGGCGTAACAGTGGTCCACAGGACTTGTGGGCTATATACTCTTTTTAAGTGATACGATAGCTTTATGTAAAAAACAAACTGAAATTAACTAGTTGTTTGCTCAAAGTCATGACATCAGGCTGTTGTGTCAACCTAATCAAGCAATTAGTGTTTTCAATAAAACGCTTGATTGGATTAATTGCCTGAACAGGCAATGCCTGAATGATTCATTCAGGAATAAGTAGAGTATAGTTAACCCAAAAATGAAAACTTGCTCAAAATTACATCACTTGCTCACCAATGAATGGGTGCCGTTAGAACGAGAGTCCAAATAGCTGATAAAAACATCTTTGTGTTTCATTTAACATCTTGTGTTCTGACTAAAAGAGACTGAGAGTGCATTTATTTGATCCAAAATATACCAAAAGCAGTAATATTGTGAAATATTTTTACTATTTAAAATAACTGGTTTCTATTTGGATATATTTTAAAATGTAATTTATTCCTGTGATCAAAGCTAAATTTTCAGCATCATTACTCCTGTCTTCAGTGGCACATGATCCTTTAGAAATCATTCTAATATACTGATTTGCTGCTCAAGAAACCCTTTTCTTCTTATTATTATTATCAATACTTAAAACAGTTGAGGACATTTTTCCAAAGATCAGCATTTATCTAAAATAAAAAAGCTTTTGTATTATTATACACTATACCTTTGAAACACTATATCTTTTAAAAGTTAAAGAAAATTAATAATAGAAATAATATAAATGAATACTTTTATTTGGCAAGGATGCAAAGTGATGATAAAGACATTTATAATGTTACAAAAGATTTCTATTTCAGATAAATGCTGTTCTTCTGAACTTTCTATTTATCAAAGAAACCTGAAAAAAACTACTCATCTGCTTTCAACATAATAATAATAATAATAATACATTTTTGAGCAGCAAATCAGAATATTAGAATGATTTCTAAAGGATCATGTGACGATGCTAAAAATTCAGTTTTGAAATCACAGGAATAAATTACATTTTAAAATATATTCAAAAAGAAAACAGTTATTTAAAATAGTACAAATATTTCAAAATTGTACTATTTTTCCTGTACTTTGGATCAAATAAATACAGGCTTGGTAAACAGAAGAAACAAAACATTAAAAATCTTACTGTTCAAAAACTTTTGACTGGTAGTGTATAATATTGCTTTTTCAGTGAAAATGTTGTCTTGCTTGAATCAGAGGAGAAATATGCACAGATCAAGCATGGTTTACAAGCATAAACAGTACAAAACAATTCTAATTATGGATTATAGACGTATTTTGGGCAAAAGTGACTTTAAAAGAAGTTAAACTCAGTGATGAATTTGTTTCTCGAAAACATATAGCTTTTCACGTCACATGATGTTAACTGATGGAGTCATGTGGATTATTGTGATGTTTTTATCAGCTAAAGCAAAACTTAGATTACTTAGCACTAGCAGGGAATTGGTCCTAGAGTAAGACAGATACCAAAGCGCACTTCCAGTCCGAGTAGATTAGATTTATGATAACCAGCTCTTAAGTGCTCTGATGCTTATTGTTTTTCTGTAGTGAGTTATTAAATTCAAGACCAAACGTGAAATGCATTATTTATTTGATTTAATATAGCTTCTGCCAGGGAGAGAGGTTGTTATTATGCTTACCCATGCCCTTACATATCAAAGCCCTTCAAGCTGATAGTTTTCACGCACCGCTATAAATGATGCATCGGAAATTATCACTGGGGGAAATTAAATAGACCGATAAGCTGGATGTATTGGGTTAGTCGCATTAACCCGTGTGGGTTATATTACCTCCATGGAACGCCCAGCTTAGGCTGTTGAGATGCTATCACCTATAAGGATTAAGAATCTAAGAGATTTTAAGCGATAATCACCAAGTTTCACAGCGGTCCTAATTGATTTTTTTTTTATGAGAGTTAGAATACATTTATCATTATGTATTATGTAATACATTGTTTCGTTTGACTATAAATACATATGTCATTTTTCAAATTTACATCAAAGATATAATTTTACTTATGACTCACTGTGTTCCACATCTTCTAAAGTCAAGAACTTCTAGCTTGAAGTTGTTAAAGGGTTAGTTCACCCAAAAATAAAAAATACTGTGTCATTAATTACTCACTCTCATGTCGTTCCAAACCTGTAAGACCTTCGATCATGTTCAAGACACAAATTAGGATATTTTTGATGAAATCTGAGAGCTTTCTAACCCTGCATAGACAGCAACGAAACTACTACATTCAAGGCCCAGAAAGGTAGAAAGGACACTGATTAAATAATCCATGTGACATCAGTGGTTCAACCGTAATGTTATGACACACGGGGTAAAAAAGCAAACATGGGCCAATGCAACACATATTTAAAAAGGTCAACACCATTTCCCTCAAAGTGTTACTTTATTTGGAGCTGTAATGCCTTGCCCTGAGGAACGAGATTGAGTAAAAACTTCTTTCACAGTGAGAGAGAGAGTGTGAAATTTGTTTTTAAAATGTATGCTGCATGCCACTTTTCCTTTCATCACTTATTCATTGAGAGCAAATGTTTTTCTCCATAACCATGCTGCAGTTTCCCATATGCTCTGTTAGTCTGACATCTTGAAGCAGTGCAGGTGCTTTAGCCTTCCACAGAAACACTTGCTGCTCTTTCTCTCCATGTACCTACACACAGTTGTTTAATATTGTGAAAGGAGAAGAATGCTGGCTCTTTGGGTCCGCCTGGGGCTGCGATGGACGAGGAGATGTTAGGTGGCAGGCAGTGCTCCCAGGTTTCTTTAACACAAGAGTTGAAGAAATATCAACTTGGGTATTGGTGTTAGATTGCTGTCTGTAGAAACTCCAGGGCGCTATTGTTGTCAACTTTACGTAAGCGTATTTTGCCTCAAGGTCTAATAACCGGCATAAAAGAGTATGAATCATCTGTTTACATGCATTACAAGACAGTGACATTGTCTGTGGAAAAACTGTGCTGAAATCAATCTCTACAGAAAGTCAAACAAAAGATATCCTACATTTCATAATCTGAAACTTAAGAACGCCTTCTGGCTAAAAGCTACTCGTTTTCTGTTGCGGATCACACATTGTACTCCCAGTGTGTAAAAAGTCAGCACATGTCCATGATGATTTGTGCTCAGTTTCCAGAAATACTCATATTACACCTTTTGTTTTCAAATTCCTTTATCTGTTGGCTGTACCTGCTAAAAAACAAATTGAAGTTGCCATTTCTGGTCTGCAATATCACTAAAAGCCCCGATCCAGCTTCCAAACACAGGTAAACTTGATAAATCACCTTCAATATTTCCGTCCAAGCTTATTTTATTTATAAAATGCATGTCGTTTTGAAATATGCATTTATAAATTACAAACACTGATTTCCCGAACTTCAATTCTAGCCTTGCGGAGTAACTAAACTCTTGCTGATAAATTAATTGACACGAAACACTTCTTTGCATCTTTCGCTGACGCACGTATCATCACAACCCAATATATGCAGCCCTGCTGTTTTAATATGAACTCCAACCATGAAAAATTATGTAAATAAATATAATAAATGTCAAAAGAATTACGACCTCTCTCATCTCTTTCATCTCGGCTTTCATACACAGTCAGCTTGATATAGGCCTCTATACAGACACCCTGTCTGGGTCTGAAAAGAACGATAAACTCTTTCTTTTAGCCTTGATGAAAGCTGTTCCGCTCTCACAGAAGCTTGTAAATATATGCCATTAAACTGAACGATAAATATACAGTAGGAGTGAAGACTTAACTTCCTAATTCCAGATGAGCGGCTCAGATCCTCAGATCCCTGTAGGCGATTTGCTGCTTAATTTTTACAGAGGTTGTAAGAGACAAAAAAAAAACAGAACTGTTTGATTCAGATGGGATTTAAATCTCAAGACACGTCGAATTTACCTGACCCTTTTTTTTTTTAGAATAAAAAACTATTCTCATTCTTTGCTTTTCCTTTGTACACTGAGCCGTCATCCTTGAAAGACCCAGCCAGAGTCTGATCAGAGAATGAAGCAAAGGTCAGAGGAGAAGTCAGACGAGGTGACACCGCACTTCCACCGGGAGCCCGTCACAGCGATGCAGATCGTAACGATGCGCATATTCCACCTGTCAATCATGCCTCGATAGAAAAGAAAAGGTTGAGAGCGATGACGCAGACGGCCTTTTTCCAGACGGCTGAAATTTACCGCAGGTCAACAGAGAAGATCAACTTCAAACCGCATGCTTGTTTGCGCTCACTCGTTATTTCAACACAGACAGCGATAACAACAAATCACAACTGCTATAGCAACAACCAAAACAAGGAAGCAAATAAGACAGATAAATGTGCCGTTTTGACAAACAGCTTTGCGTCTCCTTTGAGACCTCCTCATTTATTGTGTCATGTATGAGGTGCACTACAAAGACTCAACAAGTTTCCAGCTAAAATGGGGCTTCTTTTATAATGGCAAGTCTGTACAAAGACCACAGCGAAATTGAGATGCTTGAAAACATCACAGGGACAGAGATTGAGAAGTGTCTTGTAGAAGCGCACAGTGTGAACGACAGACTCCCATGACAGTGTTCAACAGAAGAGTGTCAGTTCCCATCTAACCCCTCATCACTAAGAGGATGTTGAGCTCAGGCACAGAGAGACAAGGCCACTTAACAGATTGTTATCATGATGCTGAAACTAGCAGCTACTTGCAGACGCGTCATGCCCATTCACACTTAGATTCCAGAGCAAGTGGCGTTTGAATGCAACGTGCAGCAAAATTGCTGTTGCGTTATTATATGTTTGAATTGAAATCAAGTTCACTTCTGTAGTACCAGAAATGACCTTTCTTTTTCACTAAGGTCACACAGGCTAATGGCATATGGCCTCGTTTTATGTGACCCTGGACCTCAAAACAAGGGTCATAAGGGGCAATTTTTTGAAACTGAGATTTATACATCATCTGAAAGCTGAATAAATAAGTTAGGATAGTTTGTTAGGATAGATAGGTTTGTTAGGATTGTTAGGTAGATATAACTATTTGAAAATCTGGAATCTGAGGTTGCAAAAAAATCTAAATATTGAGAAAATCGCCTTTAAAGGTGTCCAAATGAAGTCCTTAGCAATGCATATTCAAGTTTTGATATATTTACGGTAGAAAATGTTCAGAATATCTTAATGGAACATGATGCAACTTTATTTAATATCCTAATGATTTTTGGCATAAAAGAAAAATTGATCATTTTGACCCATATGGTGTATTGTTGGCTATTGCTACAAATATAGCAGTGCTACTTATGACTGGTTTTGTGGTCCAGGGTCACATATAATTGGACCACTTTTCATTAATCAACTGGATAAAATCAAGTTCCTAATTTTTTTCTTATTGCATAACCTTTGCATCACATTTTATGTCACATTACACAGTAAAAGGGTTTTTGCACTGCAATTCGCATTACTTTAAGATGAGTTTTAAACCATTAAATCATTAATATTGCGAAAGGATTTCATGAGAAGCAGCAAAATGTTCCAGAGGCATGGCACCGCAAACCGAAGAAGGCACAGTCTCCCTTAAATTTTAAACAGGACCTGGGAACAGTCAGAAATAGGCTATTTGATGACCGTGGACGAGCATCAGAAATATAATGTGGTGTCAAGCTTGGTTCCATTCAGAAGCTTTGCAGAGGCATTTCGTATTACGAATCACAATAATCATGTCTGGATTAAAAAAGAAACATGTGTCTGTGTAGGCTTAACATTAAATTATAATTTCTTATTTTTTATTCATTGTTTCTCTCGTCATTATTTTATTATTTATTATTATACTGTCTTAACTCCCAGCTTGATGTGCAGCAATACATTTAAAGGGATAGTTAACTGAAAAATAAAACATCCGCCATGATTTATTCACCTTCAAGTCATTTTAGCTGTATACAACTTACTACTTTCAGACGAATGCAATCAGAGTTACATTTTTAAAACAAATGTTCTGGCTCTTCCAAGCTTTATAATGGTAGTGAATGGCTGTTGAGATTTTGAAGTCCAGCAAAAAAGTGCATCCATCTATAGTACACGTAAATGTACTCCACACAACTTCAAGGGGTTAATAAAGGCCTTCTGAAGCAAATCAATGCGTTTGTCTAAGAAAAATATCCATGTTTAAAACATTACATAACAAAACTTAATCTCTAGCTTCTGCTAACTGTTGTATGCGTGTTTACGAGAGAGTGGCGTTCCAGCGGATGACGTAGGACGTAGGCGTAGAGTAAGCTCCAGTGAGAATATGCTAGTCTCATGAGCAAAGGAAAAGCAGTCTCTTGGCTTATATCGAAATCCTCTGACATGCTTCTTTACAAATCCTTGTTTTGTACTTCAAATTCATGACCAGTGTTTTGTTTTGCTTTCTGCACTGCGCTTCCATGTTCACCTACGCCCTACATCATCGGCTGGAACGCCACTCTCTCGTGAATGCGCGTGCGACAGTTCGTAGAAGCTAGAGATTATGGTTTATAAAATTTAAATATGAATATTTTTCTTACACAAATGCATAGATTTGCTTCAGTAGGCTTTTATTAACCCCCCCAGAGCCATGTGGAGTACTTTTTATGATGGATGGATGGATGGACTTCATTTTGCTTTAAATTCTCAACAGCTATTCACTGCCATCATAAAGTTTGCAAGAGCCAGGACATTTTTAATATAACTCTTATAGCTTTCATCTAAAAGAAGAAAGTCATATACACCTAGTATGGCTCGAGGGTGAGTAAATAATGGGGTAATTTTCATTTTTGGGTGAACTGTCCCTTTAAGTAAGCCACTTAATATATAGCAACACTGGCTCGACCAATGGTGGGAGATTGGGGTGGGATTATCGGGCTGACCACTGGCAGATGATGGATGCGTTCGGGAAACCTGTTTAAGAACAATAATTGTATTTGCATTTCCATTTAGACAATCACGGTTTCTGTCTCTTTACAAAAATTGTTAATTTAAATGGTAAACCATCTCTTTGCCTTAGTAACAGGTGCAACCCTTACGAAAATTAACCATGGTTTTATTATAGTAAAAATGTAGTAACCATGTTTTTTTGGTGTATTGATTACCATTTGTAAAACCACAGTTTTACTACAAATACAATGGTTAAACTATGGTAAGAGTTCCAAAACCATGGTTCAAATTAACCATGGTTTTGGAATTCTAACCATAGTTTAACCATTGTATTTGTAGTTACCATGGTTATGAAAATTAATGAAAATTATTACTATTTTTTTTTAAATTTGTAGTAAAACCATGGTTAATTTTGTAAGGAAAGTCAAACGAGCATGGAAAAGGTGTCGAGGGAGCTTCACTAGAACAACAGCAAACAGTAGATATACAAGATGCAACCCTTAATACGACATGATTAAAGGGATAGTTCACCAAATTAAAATTCTGCCATTAATTACTCACATTCATGTTGTTCCAAACCCGTAAGACCTCATCTTTGGATCAAATTGAAATCCTAGAGCTTTCTGACCCCGCACAGAGAAAGAAATAATAACTTTATTCAACAATTTCTTCTCTTCCTTGTCATTCTGCGCCACATGCTCACAACAGTACCACAACATATGTTGCTCTGCACCTTGTATACGTTACTTTTGTTTTCTTCGGATCACATTTAAATGTGCATAAAATACTTAATTTTTATATGTGCTGCAGCCTCCACCCTTGCCATATTGCTGCATTCGTTCTATCAGGTGTGATAGAACTGTTGAAATTCTTTTATTTTGACAGCTAATCGAATGTTAAGCATTCAATATTTTTTTCAGTCGTAAGGTTTTGAAACTGATCTTACACACGGAATATATAAAATTCAATAAAAATCGACTACTCTTTGAACTGTGCAGTTATCTGCATATCTCATCCATTAGAATGCAATGAAGAAAAACCTGCTTTTGGGGTGTTGAGTACAAGGCTGACTGAGCAAGTTAGACTTTACAGTGTGAACTTTTTTTCTATGAATATGCCTGGAGATGGGGAATAAAATGTCAAAAAATGTCAGATTCACTCAGTATTACTTGATCTATTCCACCACCAGTTGTGTTCAGTAGGCACTAATAAAGGCAAGCTGAGCTTTGAAAAAATGAAGATTTCTGTGCCACCCCAGACTGGTTGCTGACCCCTGCTTGACCTCCTATAAAAATATCCTGGATCCACCACAGAATAAATATGAAATAAAAAAATGATCAGTACAGAAACATGAAATTAATTTAAAAAATAAGACTTTATAAATTGATGTTCAGCGTGCAAAGCATCACACCAACAAATGTTAAATATGTGATAGACTGTTATCTTTTTTTTTTTGTAATAAAATTGTTCCTGAATAAACACTTCAAAAAAATATGATTTTAAAGTACTACAGTTATTGTTTCCCCCACTGCTAGATATTTTCTCAAAACAAACAAAGCTATTAGACTATTCGTTCTGGCAACTGCTTGTTGATTCTGGCACACAGCCGAGTGAACTGACAGGAAACAAAGCGGCACTGATTGTCATGACAACGACAAAGTTGTAGTGCACAGCATTTCATTTCAGTGGGTCAGAGCTGCATGTTTTAGTACCGCTTTTATGCACCATTTCATTTTTACACAGAATCTGGAGCCCCTCAGAGCAGGCTTGCATCAGCTATATAAAAACGCCTTGAAAGATGCTTTTAGAATATATCATTTCATTTATTATTTGACAGTGATGACTAATACAATTAGCTTTACTTTACAATTACTACCATGTAGCTAGAGAAATTCATTCAACTTTAAACGTGCCTCAGGCAGTCAAACAAAGCTTGTAAGGCAGAATTCCGACTTGATTTGTGTGGAAAATGGAGCTGGAGCAAATATGTGTGATGAAATAAGTAACATGTATTTGCTGTTTGATAGGCTTTGACTTTTAAGCTTAACACTACATGCATAATCAAGCATTTGGTTTAAAATCACAGTGAGTGTTTACATGTTTACAGCTAAATGTTTTTAGAAGATATTCTGATTTTAATCTTTAAAGATAAAACAGACATTTTGAAGGTTCAGGGTATTATATAACACAAAATGCACCGTAATAACATAATTATAACTTTAAAAGCGAAGCGTTCTAAATGACTGACTTTTCCAGCCGTCTGAAGCCTCGTTTCTTTTCACAGCACCGGTTCTTTGCTCGTTAGATTAGCGCATTGATTTTATGATCTTCTGCGAGGGAAATGCAGGATAGTAAGAGTTTAATGAATTGCTCGTTATTCGGTGCTTTTCCAAGAGTCTCAAGGCACCAAATGACTCAGAATGCAAGTCGAACTGAAAGGAAAATGCTAGTGCATGTTTCTTGTAGCAGTACCTTATAAATATTCCCCAAAATAAAGCATCTCCACAAACAAGCTTCCAGCTTCTCTTGCTCCAGCACTGCTGTGTGGTTTTGGTTGACATACAGGAGACATCAGAGAAGCTTCAGCCATCAGCAGCAGTGCTGCCAGATTCGGAGGCAGAGAGCTGGGGGTGTTCTTCAAGAACGTATCCCTGGATCTCTGCCTGAGCTGAAGACACCAGGATAGTCAGTGTGTGTGACTCCCCTGCAGTCCAACCTCTCAGGGACTGCCAGAGATCTGATAGAAATGAAGAAACATGGCACTGGAGCTCTCCTCATCTTTATGCAAAGCCAAGTTTAGGACAGGATTATTATTAAACCAAGTTTGCAGTGTTGGGCAAGTCACTCAAATAGCAAGCGGGCAGCGTGTGTGTGTGTGTGTTGTGGTCAGAAGGTGAATCTAACAACCCAGCAGCGTAAGGTCCCTGTGGAAGGCAACTCGCTGGTCAAAGCAGACTCACATATGAGCAGCATCATAAGGGATAATGCTAATGCGTTTCTATATTGATTAACGTTTTCCTATAAAAACAAAAAACAAAAAAAACATTGCCAGCTAATTAATTAACATAAACATATGCCAAGATAAGGTATGAGACATTACATTAGAAGTGGGATGATTATATAAGTGCCAATTATGAACACCGTGTCCAATATAGTATAAAAGTAATGAAGATTAAGCCATTAACACATACTCTTTTTATAATTAAACAGTGGAACATCACCTATTATGATTAAAGTGCCCCTATTACGGATCATAAAAGATTCATATTTTGGTTTTGGGAGTCCTCAACAACAAGATGACATGCATGCAAGGTCAAAAAACACTTTTATTGTCTTATAATATGCATTTATTTTTACCTTATTTGCTCACACTTACAGGTAGCGGTTCACAGGAGCAAGCCGGTCCAAATAAACAGGGCACTGATCCATATTTTAAGAGCAAGCCTTTGGTGAATCCCACATTGTACTTAGGATACAGCGTCTTCTCGACATGACGTAAACCACATGGACATTTTACTGTGTTTGTGGGCGGGCAAGTTGTTCGCTACATAGAACGTGGGTGGACATTATGCAAATGTGTTACTTCCCGACGTACAGCCGTAACAGAAAAAGATTCGAATTCCTGACGACTTGTTCAGGCGATTGTGAACCGACTCTTTTTTTTTTGATAGACAAGAACTTTATATATCATGCACTGTCGGCTTCACAACTTTGCAGATTGTTTACGTTCACATACAGCTACATGACACACTGCATGAAAGGTCATGTTTGAAAAGGCATAATAGGAGCACTTTAAAGGCTGTAAGACACACAACTTTGGCACATATTTTCGCTCCGATTACAGTCTGGACGTGTCGATATTAGTTATTCAAAGTCAGAGCCAGTCTGCAGATTTTGGGCAATCAGGGGTTGATTTTGCTGAAACTTATATAGTGTGTGATGAACAAAGACCACCGCAATGCTAGTTCCTGAAAGTCAGAACCAGTTCACAGATTTGAGTTGACAGATTTAATGGAAAATCATAGGGCTGCCCTCTAATAGTCGACTAACTGTTAGTCGACAAAAACACGCTTGGTCGAAATTTTATTAGTCGCTTAGTCACAGAAAAAAAATCCACAGGAATTAACAGCTGATCTATGTGGTATACAGTACATCGGGTAGGACATCCAACCGCTCACCTATCATTCATTGACCTCAAATATGGCTTTTCATCTAAAAGATGTATGTAGTAGCAACTTTACATAGCCACTCAATCTAATGTTAACCTAGAAACGTGTGCTATTCAAGTGCGGAGTGTGGAAGCTAAACAGTAGCGCGTTCACTGCATGACAGATGGAGGTGTCGATGCGGTCACTTGCTCTTAAAATACTCTGTCATTTTTGGTCATACAGATAAAAGTAATAAGCTTTCGAATCTGTAAAGACTCTACATTTATTTGTGTGCAATCAAAATAACGACAAAACGTTGCACTTTTGTAAAATAATGAAAGCAAATAGGATGTACTTTCTGGCGTCTCGATCTCTGTGAACTTGAATGCGTGACATGAAAAATATATCTATAGGAAGTGAAAGATCTACTTTTAATTGAACCAATTTAAATAGACAACAAACTTCATCTCTTAAGACGAAAACAAAGAAAGCACTCGTTTAGCAATAAATTATGAAAATGTTAATGCAGTCTCCTTACTGTTTTTCCCTGACACATTCAGAATTATTATTTCTGCCGGTGCACTGTGGCAAGCTTTTGTGCAGTTTTTTTGAGCACTATGTGGGCAATTAAAGGCTCATTATTATGATTTATATGGTTTATTAATAAATGTGCAACTAATAGAATTCTTTAATTAACTACTACTAGTCGATCAGAAAAATCTTTGTTCGAGGACAGCCCTAGAAAATTGTGTAGTGTATGATGGTCACAGACTCTGATTTTTTAGCTTCAGATAACAGCCCCTTTACACACATACAGTGTTTACTGGTAAATTACCAAGAGATCATGTGTGAACAGGACTCTTTCAAAAATCAATAAATTTCCAGTAAATTACAGGTGATGTACTCTGTGTGAACGCACATACGAGTTCAGAACGTGCTGAAGTAAGGTGTCTACTATGGGCCAATCATAACATTCTGACGTGGATGATGCATTTACTCAGCCCTGTTTACAGAAGTCAAAGAAATGTCTAATGTCCTCTAATATGCTGTCTCTAGGCCTAAAGCAGTTGCATCAATGTGAACAGTTGACACAAAAATTAACCGTGTTTACAAACATAACACTGAGAGGCGCAGCCGAATTTACCGGTATTTTGAAACTGATGTGTGAATGGTGCTTTACTGGTGTGAACAGTGCATGTTTGTATTTACCAGTAAAGTTGTTCCAGTAATTTTACAGCAATTTACTGGTTTACACTCACATCTTGTTTTGTTTTAATACAAAATCTGTTTTAAGGGCTTTAGGTTGTGCCTAAACTGATCATCAGTAATTTAAATCTAGTAAATTTGTCTTCGTCCACTGGTCTGTATCTTGTTTTTGTGTGTGTATGTTATACTGATCATTACGCGAGCCGCAAAGTTTTATTCGCAAACCAGTGACTCTCATGAACAGATTCTTTTTAAAAAGTCAAAAAGATTATGCCTTTTGGAACAGGGCTGAAATCATTTGTGATTTAATTGTCTTTGAGTCACTCAGTTAATGAATCGTTCAGAGCGGAATTTACAACTGACTCCCTCATAGAACTGTGAGTCATTTTCATTTATGCCTGATTTAAAATGATCCAGCAACCGTTACCTTGAGAGTTGAATCAGTTTATTTACTGACTGGTTGTTTATGTGACAACCTGTAATTAAAGATACATATTCACAACAGAGTGAAAAAAAAAACTACTTACAATAGCCTTGTCTGTTATTGGAAGTGCTAATGAATTTTAAAAGGAGAGTATTATACATATTATTATCTCGAGAAATAATGGTAATTAATTTTTGTTCCTGTCGGCAGACAATTAAACAGACCTATCATTAAATAGTGTAAACTGTAAAACATGTTAACTAATAGCCTTTTTTCTTACCAAAGTCATCATTAACACCAAATATATGCTCAACTAAACAACATTAATATTTGAATCACAGAGGGGGGCTCATTAGCCAATATGCTGAGGGCTTTTGGAAGAACACTGAAAAATCAGTGAATATTTCAACAGAGGTCACCGATCCTCCAGAGGCCAGCTCTGGCAGAAGAAATAGGAAAACTTTGTCAAATCTTCCCCCGTATTATTGATGAGAACGGGGGCATGATATTGCATCTCTTTAATGGAGTGGAGATGGCGTGATTAAGAGCCAAGGGCTATGTCTGGGGGGCCATTAGGGTTGTGCTACAGCTGGACTTTATCAGGAGACAAGGGATATCGATAAGGATAAATGATTCTTTAGATATGGGCACATGGTAACATAGTGGCAGCATGTTTGAGCTATAATCAAAGTGAAGGTGAGCATAAATGGCTCATTGCCATGTTTCCCATTGCCTTTCAAGTGCGGAGGAAGGTCGCCTAGAATAATCCCCCCAAATTGTTGCATTCAGTCTTGATAATCTCCTCTCGGTCTAATGGATCCTAGGTATGTTTACCAAGTGGGACCACCTCACAAAGTCATTTTGCAATCTTTCTCTCCTCTGACACAATAATAGAACTGGAATTGGCTTTTTGATCAATGACATCAGTGGTTAACTTGATATGTTTGATAAGGACGGCCACCTTGAGCCTTGATTGCATATGTAATGTCTGAAGCGGTGTGTGTATCAGCGTGTTTGTGTACACTAGGTCATAAGTGTATCATGAGCGTATACTTTTCCTATTCAATTACAGTGACCCTAAAATGCTTGAATGAAAATATAACATCTAATATTAGACTGCCACCATAGTATGACATTAAAAAACACTACACTAGTGGCACCCAAGGTAGAAGTAGTCTCAAGAGCTTTTGAAGTGTCAGTGATACATGAGTTAAAGTAGAGGGAAACAAGCTAATTTGTTTTTGGAGGGTCTGGCCGCAGGACAGTCGAGGTTGTGCAAAAGCGGCAGATCATTGCAGCAAAGAGATGCAAGGAGTCCCACTGCTGCGATGCGGTGAGAAGTGTTTATTTTATTTCCCTGTGGTCTCTTCCAAGGCATTAATGGTTGAATAAATAGGAATGGACAAGGCTGAAGTCTTAACCAGAAAGCAGCCCCAAGCGTAGCGTGGCGGACCGCCTTGCTGATATTGGCCGGCTCTGCTTTTGCTGATGCACAGTGGTAAAAAGCTTTGTTACAGCTGTAAGTGTGATACCCTCTTACATCAACCACAGACTCATCAGATGAGCCTACTGCATGCTAAGAAGGAAAACATGCCACCTATTCGATATATGGATGCCTACACAAACCGCAATGCGCATGCACTAGTTAAAGGAGAAGTTCACTTCCAGAACAAAAATTTACAGATAATTTACTCACCCCTTGTCATCCAAGATGTTCTTGAGGAAAATATTTCAGGATTTCTCTCCATATGGTGGACTGCTATGCTGCCCCTGAGTTTGAACTTCCAAAATGCAGCTTCAAATGGCTCTAAACATTTTATACAGTTTATATAGTTTTTAACCTGAAACGCTCGTCTTGTCTAGCTCTGCGTGAACTCCATGGATTCCGGTTCAGGGCAGTGTGGTCGAAAAATCCCATCTCATTTTCTTCTCCAACTTCAAAATCGTCCTACATCTCTGCAGAAGTACCGACCCAGTGTTTACAAAGTAAACATGCTTTTTAAAAAAAAAAAAAAAAAAAAACCAAGGTAAAATAGCAATGTAAGATGATTTTGAAGTTGGAGAAGAAAATGAGATGGGAGTTCTTCTACCCTAATTGTCATGAACCGTAATCCATAAAGTTCATGCAGAGGTAGACAAGATGAGCGTTTGAGGTTAAAAAGTGTATAAATAGTATTTTTTTTTTTTGGAAAATAACCAATCATTACACTACATAAGACCCTTTTTCTTCACTGGGATCATTTAGAGCCCTTTGAAGCTGCACTTAAACTGCATTTTGTAAGTTTCAACTCGGGGCCACCACAGAAGTCCACTACTGCATATGGAGACAAAATCCTGAAATGTTTATGTCAAAAAACATAATTTCTTTACAACTGAAGAAAATAAAGACATGAACATCTTGGATGACAAGGGTGTGACTAATCTGTAAATTTTTGTTCTGGAAGTGAACTTCTCCTTTAAGATGCTTCTTTTTTAATTTGACAGAAAATAAAATAAGTATCTGAGTAAAAAAATGTTGAGAGTGATTCAGCATTGTCCTTCAGTGGAAGCAAAAACATTTAACCATTTAGATGATCAATGTCACAAATTTGTTTAGCTTAGTAACCAGAATCTTAAAGAAATAGTTCTTATAAAAAATAAAAATTTGCCCTATTTATCATGTCATCCAAGATGTATATAAGTTTGTTTCTTCGTCTGAAAAGATTTAGAGAAATATATCATCCACTACAGTGAATGGGTGCCGTCAGAATGAGAGTCCAAACAGCTACTAAAAACATCACAATAATCCACACAGCTTCAGTCCATCAATTAAAAAAACTGCATTAAACGATGGACTGGAGTCATGTCAATTACTTGTGGATTATTGTGATGTTGTTATCAGCTGTTTGGACTCTCATTCTGATGGCACCCATTCACTGCAGAGGATGCATTAGTGAGAAGATGATGTAATGCTAAATTTACCTAAGCCATTTTAATGAAAAACAAACTCATCTACATCTTGGATGGCCTGTTTGAATGGCAAATTTTCATTTCATTGTAAGCTATTCCTAGGATTTTTCCCACCTGTTTTCATTTTTCTATTTTCATTTTTAAATAATTATACAATTGATGTGAGACACAGTGGTCTCATAAACAGGCACAAATGTGAAGATGCATTGAGAGAGCTAGCCGTGCTCTCCTATAGAGAAAAACACACTTCATTTCTCATTTGTGAAAGCTGAATCAATGTTACCATTGTGCCTGAAGGTGCAAGCTGCCAGAAGATCTCCTCTTGAGTACTTCAACATTCTGTGATCCCCTCTCTAAATCCCTCCACTTCAAGCTCTTTTTGTGTATCTGATCACATTAAGTGGTTCTAAGTCCACTGCTTTAGCAAAGGAGCTTTGAAAATAGCTGCCGTCTACTGGATTATGAAGTGCAGAATTCCAGACTTGATGGTCATGGTTGGGGAAAGGCACAATCACCTCATAAAAGAGCTCAGAACAAGGTGAGGAAAGTGTTTTGAATGTGACACAGCAAATTAGGCAGAAAAGAACGGTGAGCAAAGTGTTTTTCTTGTTTGCTTTCTGGAGATTTTTCATGAGTTGAAAACGGCAACCTTGTTTAAGGGTGTCCATCTCCCCAAATTGGCTGTTTACCATGCCGAAACTACACTGTGTGACAGCAAAAAGCGTCTTTCTCCAGTGACCAGCATTCAAAGGTTTCCGTGTGTTCTGACTAAACAGTATATTTATCCTGTGACTATTTTTCCTTTTTTCCTCATATTTTAGACCCAGACTTACAGACAGTTTCAAAAAGCATGTAAACCCCCAAGAACAGAACAGCTTCTGCAAAAAGCACAACCTCCGGAAGAGTCCTGACCTATTGAGATGTTTTGGCATGATCTCAAGAGAACGATTCACACCAGACATCCCAAAAAAGAGCAATGGTGCAAAAAATGGTTCCTCCTGACCATTGTGTAAGTCTGAACCGCCGTTATAAGAAACGTTAGGTGCAGGTTATTGCTGCCAAAAGCGGGTCAACCAGTTATTAAATTCAAGGGTTCAAATGCACTGTGAATGCTTATGCAGAGCATAAAAACATGATATTTGTTAAAGCATTCTGTGAATGTCTGTTACTTTTACATAGTATAGTTGCGTGAAGCAACAATTAAATCTCTTAAGGATGCTTTAAAATATTAAGTTCATTGTTTTTTCCTTTAAATTATAGAACAGTATAGATTTAGAGTGATGGGAGAGAATGGGATTTGTGATTCAACTGAGTGTATGTACAGTATGTTGTCCATTGTGCCTCATTTCTGATGGTAAAATTGTATTTTTAACTCATTATCTGCAGCATTATACGTAATTCGGAACTTTCTAAGGCTTTACAGTCTTTCCCATGTGAAAAATTTTGCGTCAGGATTTCCTGAATTCCAGAAGAAATGGGGATTGAGGCGGTGACAATGGGAACAGTATTACAATGCCTGGCACACTAGATCCTCAAAGGCCTGGACACAAAAGCAGGAACAAACCTAAGAAGATAGACGAGCAAACTCATTAGCTTAGCGGCCCCCAGTCGAAGAATATAATATGGTGAGCAATTCTCTGCTCGCCAGTTGCCTGATAGCACTTATTTGTCGTACTTCAAAGCCACAGCTGTCTCCAGAAGTCGTTCTGATTTCAGTGTCCTGCTGGCTGTGTGGGGAATGAGTTGAGAAATAGGTTGTTTAACATACTCCTACTGCAAATCATGAATTGTGGCTCAACTCACCTAAATAAGTGCACGAGCGCATCGCCCGCTACAGTTCGAGGAAAGGCTGGAATGTCAGATAGTGCACGGATAAGTGTGTAGTTTTATATGCTTTCATGTTTTGGTTTGTTTTTCCTGGAACAAGGATGAATGCTGACTGGAGATTTGATATACGCCATCTTGAACCCTAGGGCAAGGGGTGAAAGATCTGTTTATCTTTTCAGAATGACAAATGACAGCAAGATGTGACACTTAAACTTCTCAATTGTGTCAAAATTGGCTTCGACTGGTTTCAGGGCATGTTTGCCAGAAATAAGCCCAATACACTTTTATCATTTGAAAAAAAAACCTGAGCAACAAATTTGAAGACCTATTACTACAAAGTGACTTACGCTTGCATGCTTTCTGGGGGAAACATATTCTTTGTAGTGCAAATTATGCCCTTGTTCGCAAATTCCCTTTTGACTTATCACAGTAGAACAGATTGTCCCCTTACTTCACCCCAGTGCACTTTTGCTAGTTTACAACTCGACTGTGACCACGCAGAGGGTGTCTAATCTATAGATGAAAATTGGTAAATATTTGCTTTTATTACTGGACTCGCAAACGCTGCCTGTGTTCGTTCATGCACCCAAATGCGTCTGTTTAATGTCTCTTTAACTCTTTTCTCCGCCAGATGTCGGTTGACTATATCTCAAGTTGATTTAAAATGCAATCGTGAAAACAAAGCGTCTCTGAGTGAGATACTTTCTACAGATAAACCCATAGATTGTGCATTAATACTTGTGGCAGCTATGATCTAGCATCACGCAGTTAAACTGCCCCCTGGTGGTACTTCCTGATTTGAAAAGAGCTACTGAGCTGTAATTTCATAAACCAATGCAAAGTCATTTTTTGTTACGGTAATTTTTCCCCGGGGGGAAAAAGTCAGTTTGTTATTAGCATGGTAATAGCATTCACAAAGAGCTAACACTATCTCTCCAGGAGTCCTGAGTTTGCATTCATTATGCAGCCTTGTTTCTGAACACAGAGTTGAAGTTCCAATCACAGTGAGCAGATGTCTTAAGTAGCTCCACTTTGGCAACCGCGGTCTGCCGAAACCCTTGGGAAGCTCGTCTCTTGATGTGTCCCAAGTTCATATGAAGTGCTTCACCGATGCAGAGCTGTCGATCGAGCACGTACGCATAACATTTGCACATTAGTAGTCACGCACTGCTGTCTGACTGATGGCAGTTTATAGCTTCTGCAGTTTACTGCCTTCCTAAGTCTCCAGATATATGGCAGCTGCGTGGGATATTTACCTATATTTACAGTGAAAGATAATGGGATGCCAGGCAGTTGTTTACAATCAGGGTACTGCAGAGCCAATTCACTTGTGTATAGACGCTGTGTATACTTGATAGAGAGCGCCAGAGAAAGACAGAGAGCAAACTGGTTTTGCGCAGGAAGACAGTGACCATTTATTAATTGTATTTGCTGCCTCCTCCCTGCCGTTATCATTTTTAAAATGTTTTCATAAGCATGTTATGTAACATAATTGTGGACTAACATTAACGTTAATAGCAGCCAATTGTGTTGGTAGCCAGCCAACTGTAATGAGTTTACATAACTGATTAGTGAAATACAGCACAGTAATTATAAAAAACTGTGTTCAAAAACACCCTTTCATGTTGCCGCTAATGTTGCCAGATTTTAATTAAACGAGTGACAAAGGTTTCAGTACGGACTTTACAATAAAATTACATTTCTGAAAATCTTTTCACATTTTTCTGTTTTATGTTATGTATTTATCTGCATAGTGTTCGCTTTGCAACAGCTGCGGAGAAGACAGAATGAATTCTAAGATGCTGTACTAAAAATATGGTCTTTGTCGCCATCCAGCGCCCATGATACTGAACATTTCCGTTTCAATACCAGAACAACTAGTTTTTACTGTATACTGCAACTTATGCATGCAAAAATATATAGTAATAAAGACAAAAACTGCATATTCATAAACATTTATCTCACTTTGTTTGCATATAGGAGATTACATTTCACATATATATTCTGTATATTTCAATATTAAATAATTTATTATATTAATCGCTAATAAGAAAATATAGTAATGCTTTACAATAAGCTGTTAACTGTTAACATTAATGTATTAAATAACATGCACGAAGAATGAACAGTACAGTTATTACATAATTTATTCTTCTTTGTTAATGTTAGTTAATACAAAGACAGTCATTCATTGTTTATGTTAGTTCACAGTGCATTACCAATGTTAACAAACAAAACTTGTGATTTTAATAATGCATTAGTGAATGCTGAAATTAACATTAAGTAAGATTAATAAATGCTGCTGTTCATTCTTAGTTCATGTTAACTAATGTAGTTAACTAATTGTAACCTTATTGTATAGCGTTACCGAAAGAATATTTTCTTTCCATAATTCATTCAGCATTCAAAAATTATTTTTTGAGTTTATTTTCTAATTTGGATTGATGAATTTCACACTAATGCCAAAACAGTAGCAAAATTACAGCATGTCAGCTCCATTAAAGTCATGCAACTCCATAAAAATCATAAAAGCTTACTGATTACCTGGTTATAATTCCAGTAAATTAAATACACTAAACAAAGAAATGTATATGTAATGCAATCAGGGATTTTCTTTTTTTCCTTTCTCTTTTTAAATAATAAGATTGTTTATAATTTGTAAATTTGTCATGTGTCACGTCAATGCAGACCGGAGCCATGAGAAGAAGTGTTTTTCTGTGCACACTCAAACAACAGCACAGTAATACTTGAGATATAGTCAGTTTTATAGCTTTCTCTTGCTGTTGGCCTTGATTCAAGAAGTTTCGGGCTTTGAAGGCTGGGCCGCAAACAAGATCATACAACAAAACAAAGTCAGAAGTCTTCGTCTGATTTGTTTTGGATCTTGGGGAAAAAGAAAGGACCTTAAAGAAATCAAGTTGGACAGGCTTGGAGCACAGTGTTAAATCTGGTTACTTTCTCAGGTGAAAGCTGTAAGAGAAGACCAAAAGTTTTTCAGTGGAGGTCTGTGAGGAGGAAGAGATCAGAGAATTAAGAATGAAAGCTCAGCCTGGATGTATTGAGAGATCAGTACTTAAGCTAGAGCCTGAGGCTGTAAATCAAGCACCATGCAAAGCCAAAATAATGAGAAATAGCACACTAAAACAGCAGATAATGAAAGGAAAAATAGAAAAGTGAGTGAAGTACATTTCAAGACCCAAAGTTAATTTGAAATGCATTTGTGGAGAGCGACTTCAGTATAGCTTTTGTGAAATAACACAGGCTGATAGGTGACTGTTGTCATTTCCTGTTCTCAGATATTGCACTTCTATCAGAGGGCTTCTGGGCTTATCTTCCAAATTCTGAACAACAAGTTTATTGCAGGAACCACCGAGCGGTAAGTAAATGTTTATTGTCAAACATAATGCCTCTGTGGGATTGAGTCTGGTTCTGTAAACATTTTACTCAGAGAAAAATGCATTACTATTTCCATCATTTTTCTTCTATAAATGGATATTTGCAAAAGATGTCAGATCTACAACTCACTATGATAATGATCTCAGTATAGTGCAAAAATAGATCTCATGCAAAGAACTTCTGGCTTCTGTTTAGTTCAGTTCATTATTTTACATTTTAAAATGTTGCTATATCTGTGGTTATTAACTGTGGTTAATAATTGCTTATTCAGATTAAGTAACTGTAAGATCATTTGCAAGCTAATTTAGGTTTTACCAGCTTAAGCTCTATAGAGTTGTGTACAAAATCTAAGCAAAGTACTATACACATAAATTTGATTATTTGCATGTCTTAAGTTCAAAGTGCTTGGTTTCTTAAACTATTGACATCACATGAACACACAAACAAATAATAAACAAATAAACTACTATTGTAGTGATAAAATAAACAAATAATGTAGTACTAAGTTATGTAATTTGTAATAATTAAAGATCTCTATCCTCCTTTTTCTTCATGTAAAAACGGGTGCAGCCATTTGTAAATTTTTTGAGTCTGGCTTCCTATCTCATCTGCGTCCAGTTATTTTTAGCTGTACAAAACAGCTTGTTTTGCTGCTTGATATTGCGATTTTTTGTGTCTTACCATGTTATTGTAATGTATTATCTTAAATATGAGCACACTGGTTTGTAGTGCAAACCAAAGTTTTAACGTTTACTGCACGTTGTTATGTTTCTCCTTTCTTTCCTGTAGCAGCTAATGAACCGGAAATCTCACACGGCTATGAGTATGATATTGCGTTTATACAACAGTTCGACAGCACGAGTGTGTAAACACATAAGAAACAACAACAAAGTGTCTTTAAAAACCCTCTTTTGTGCAGAACTACTTCCTTCTGCCATGGATTCAAATTTCAGTTTAACAGCTGAGACCAAGCCTCCATTACTAATTTGAAAATGTCACCTTAGAACTAGTAAGGAAGAAACGTTGAGTTGCTTCATTAAAAGCTTATTGTATTACTGTATTAAAATCTGTGTATTATGTGTAGTAGAGTATTATGAGAGAGGGATGGTCTGAGCGGTTGTGATTATCTGCATCTCATACAGCGTTCATTCTTCAGCTCAATCTCATATTCACAATAAAACATTAGTTTAAATGTCCACTGAGGAAAGCGATATCTTTGTCAAACTTTCTTCTCAATCCTTTCTTCTGTTAAGGGTGATTTCCGATGACAGCGCTGATCGGTGCATTTGTTGGCTGCGTCTTACAAGCTGTTGTTGAAAGTGAAATTATAAATAATGGATAATGTATTGAGAGTAACAAGGTCAAGGCAGTTGAGGATTGTGCAGCCTATCTGTGTGTGAGACAATCTTGTGGCGAAATCAACACAAATTAACACAACTGTACACAGAAGAAACATACTGCAGTAAAAATGTAGTTTTTATATTTGTAACATATAGCCTAGTTAAGCAACATGACACAACCAAGAGAGTGCAGTTTCCCCTGAAAACCACAGCTGCAAATTTGACATTGATTTTATACAAGAGTTCAAATGAGAAGGCTGGTTAATATACATTTTAGTACAATATTGTCAGTGTTGATTCTGCATTTCTGAATGAATCATTTGAGTCAATGATTCAGTGGTCCATTCATAAAGAACAAATTGACTCAATGACTCATTTATTAGGACAGTCACTTGCTGCCACCTATTGGCAGTTTCCTTTCATTTTTAAAAGTAGTTTATCTTTGCATTATTTCCAACATTTCATATTTTTGTATAAAAAAATGTTTTTTATATTAAAGTCCAAACTCATATTAAATTTAATTAAACTCATAACATTATTTATACTGTTGCAATTGTGCAATTCATGCTACATTTTAGTTTCATTAAACGTGTAAATGCATCTAAATGCCACTTGAACTGGTTCTGTTTCTAATTCTTTCCCAACAACAAAATTGTGGCTGGTGAAAATGCGTTTGAAAAACCACTAGCCACAGTGGCTGGTGAGCAAAAAAGTTAATGTCAAGCCCTGTTTGTCGCCATCTAATGGTAGAACAATGAAACTAATCACAATCATGAGTTTATATCCCACACTTCTGTTGTGTTGCACCGCGCCGCCCCGCATCCAGTGTAGACACAGTGTAAGGCTAAGACAATATGTTCCCTATGAGCTGCATAAGTGAATATTATGTGGACCTGTTTTCTAAATAAAATTTAGGCTTAAAAAAGTAGAGTAATCATAGCAGGTTTCATCCATTTATCTGTCTGTTTAAACATCTGTGTTTAGCTTCAAATGGTGTCTTTGCCGACAGTAAAAATTATTCCGATTCTGACATCCAAAGGAACAACATTTGTTCAGTGTTCCTGCTTACCTCTGTAAACATGGCATAGTCCTTGCTGCAGGGAGACATGGGGACTGCAGATGTGGCCAGAACAATAAACTACAATGTCTGTAAAGTAAGATGCCTACGACAGTGCTACAGGGAGACACAAAGGACAGCTGATCGTCCTTGCAAACACATGTCCCCCTAGACTAGTTCAAGAATTTTCAAGTGTCTTGATGCAAGAGTGGAGTAACATCTCACAGCAAGAACTGCCAAATCTGGTTCAGTCTGATAGGATGAGTTGCACTGCAGTACTTAAAGCAGTTGGAGGACAAACAAGATTCTCACCACTACTTTTGACCACAATATATACAGTGTATATGGGCCATTCTACAGAATTGGTCCAAAGTTACCAAAGAGTTGGTAACGTCTTAGAAAAAAATGTCTTGTTCTTAAAATTTTTTTATGTATGCAAGTTGTATAATATCCAAGGTAGTATCTAGTAATTGTGCAGTTAATTCTGGTATTGCATTTTCAGAAAGATTTGGAATATTTATCCCCTCCTCAAATTTGTCACACAGTAATATATAATGTAATAAGATAATATAAGGATTATATTATATTTGCTTACATCTACATTGTAAATATATATTTTATTTTTAAAAATGCAGCAGTACATCAATAACTATTACATTTTTAACAATATTTCATGTGTGATTTATGACATTTGTTCTATTTTGAATCCAATTTTTCTTCGTAAAAGGCAAAAAGTGGATCATACTGATTTCAAAGCTAAGGATTCATTAGTTTGAATATACACTGAACCAAAAATTATCATAACATCTTGTTGATAATTCATTATACTTTATTTCTGACAAAACATCCCATGTTTCGGTGGTGTCAGTAATGCTTTGGTAGTGACCACAACACATTACAGAAAAATTAACTAAAATACAAAAAAAAAAAAAAAAGTGTAAGTGTATTAAATTTTTGTTTATTTTCCCCAAATATGAGGATTGGGTGTTCCCTTTTGTCATTACCGAAGCAATGATGACATGTTTTAGTCGTGACTGTTACTGTAGTGACCGAAAGAATCATAGAATAACTCTCAAAAAATCAGTGATGTCACTACCGAAACTCCACCAAATGTTTCTGTAGTGACAATTTTAGATACTTTTTGAACCTAGCTCAAAGATGCTAATCGGCATATAGTTAGCTAGTGGTACACATAAAAAAACTGTTATAGAAAAGCTCCCCAAAAAGTGTGCTTAATTGCAAAAAAAAAAAAGGTGTTCAGTAGGGACATTCTTTAAAGTTACACACAGATTTTTCATATTTTTGAACACATTTGCCTCAGGATTATGGTACCTATCTACTCACCATGCACCTGTGAGAGAGAGTGACAGATAAATATTTCCTGATCATAAATGTAGGGGTGTAGTTAAAATCTGTATTCTCAGCCAATGGACTAAAACATGCATTGTTTCGGTAGTGACATAAAAATGTGGGATAATGTTTTATATATATATATATATATATATATATATATATATATATACATATATATATATATATATCTCAAAAA
>JAHKKF010517696.1:0-10388 GCA_019740295.1 Labeo calbasu | reverse complement strand
TCTGTTGTCAGTAGTGTAGCAATATAAGGCCCTGTTTACACTAGTGCATTTTCGTTTTAAAACGGTATTTTAAAATGAAAACGATTCTCGTCTACACTGCCGTTTTCACTGCGTTTCAGAAACGATCTCCGTCTACACCACACAACTGAAAACACATGCCACATGGCTATTCATGCAGGTACAACCATATATATGTATAGGTAGATGCCTTATTATTTAGGTGGCGGACGCACCTACTTGCTTGAAGCTGTTGAATGGGGCATCTACCTATACATATCTATGGGTACAACAATAGGTATGATGTTATTGTTCACACAGTCATCAAGGATACAACGTAGCCTTACAATCACAGGTCACACAGAAGTCTTTAAAGTCTTTGAAATCAAAATTTTTTGGCTTTTACTATGAATATGTTAGCCTTAAGGTTATCTATAAGCTAGCATGCTCCAAAACAATGACAAAATTTGTATTTTGAAGATATACAAATGGTACGGATTGTATTCGTGAATTGGCGCAGATCACAAAACGTATCGGACTCATTTGCTATATTTTATGGTGGTATAGATGAGATTGTGGCTGTCGTACGCTGTCAAATGCGGCTTTAATGAGCTCAACAACTCTGGCCCAAGCTGTGAAATAAACGAAACGCTACTGGCTATTTAAAAAAGGGGGCGGAGCTGCTTGATGTGTCCCACCCCATCTTCCTGTTTCAGTTGAAATTATGTCACACATAATAATGCTGCGTGTTTCAAAGCGTGTTTCAGTGGACCTTTAAAAAAAGAACGAAAGAAAAATACAGTCGGCTTTATGTTGATAAATGCGTCAAATACAAAAACCATTGAAACTGTTTGAGAAAATCGTTCACCTTTATGTGAATAACCTGGTAGTTTGGATTCAAAGATTTCACCTGAGAAAATTCATCAAGAATGCACCAAACCTTTAGAATTTTGGCCATGAAAAATGGATCAATGCTCGGTTGGCTTTGTTATCTGAAAATCTGTTTGTGTGTGTAAGTGAGTGC
Source organism: Labeo calbasu (assembly GCA_019740295.1). Taxonomy (NCBI): domain Eukaryota; kingdom Metazoa; phylum Chordata; class Actinopteri; order Cypriniformes; family Cyprinidae; genus Labeo; species Labeo calbasu. The sequence goes on along the minus strand of JAHKKF010517696.1, from coordinate 9,367 downwards.
CGTTTTTGCTCTTGCATTCAATCTCTGGCCAATATAGGTGACCACTAAAATACACAGTTGCAACCGATGACCTTTCCTTCTGTTGCTCCATCTCTGTCTTTGTCTTCCCCTCAAGCACACTTAGTATTTCACTGTCCACTCTACTGGCCTTCTCACCTGTGTGGGTCACTGCAGCACTCTTTCAATTTTCAGTTCACTTTCTCCTCTGATGGACTCCAACTGTGAGGGTTCATCAAAACTGACAATCAACACAACTCTGCGCCTCCTGTTCACTTTCTTTTCTTATTTACTACTACTACTCCTGGTGAAGTTTTGCCAACTATGACCGCAAGCATAAAATTAACCACCCATGCCTTTTTATAGTCAGAGGAGTATGTTAGGTTCACCCAGAGCATTAAGGCATGAGGTTTTGAAAAATAAATCTCCTTAAAAGTTAAGAGAATTTAATTGAAATCTTATTTATTCAAAATCCTTGAAATATGTACATTTTAGGTACTAACTTTGTCGGTTGTCAAAACCGATTTGAGTCCTTAATACGGTAGCGTTCACACACAGTACGGTTATTTACGGGTGTGAGTGACAACCGTATTCTATAACCAAACTCACACCCGTAAATTTTTAGGACTCACAACCGAACACACGCGCTGTGTGAACGGAACAGGAATGGACAACTAGTAGAGTTGTCTGTCACGTCATTCAGTGAGAGAGAGCCGCTCTGCCGCACAAACGCGCGTCTACTGTGTGCTTCATGTGTGGTTTCGGTAACTTACAGTGACGGAGAAATGAGCTCCCTCCAGTCAGAGTTGCGTTCTTCGCGCGGCTCAAATGCTCCGCTCTCCACTCAAATTAAAAAGCTGCTGTCAGTTAATAATGATTTGATGGATGAACTCGCGGCTCGACTGGACTCTTGTCGTATCAGGAAGTGTTAATACTTTCAGTTTTACGGACGTCGCCATCTTTGATACTGCTTTGGTCTCTGTTGCTATGGTTACTCGTAAGGAATACGGCCTTGACTCCAGTTGCACATTCATACATACAGTATTCGAAAAGCTACTGTAAGCTGCTGTGTGAACGGGAAATTTCAAGACTCACACCTGTAAGTAAATACGGTTGTCAGTCCCAAAAACTGATAGTGTAAACGTGGCCTATGAAACCTTGTATATTCGTGTTATAGTGGTAATGTAAGCACTATCTAACCATATCTACAGTCTTTCAGATTTCATAGTATGTCTGTCTGACCTAAATATTGCGCTAAATGATCACAGGCTATTAGAACATATTAGATGTTAAATATTAAGCTGTGTGGAGTAGAATTTGGGGTCAACGGGAAGTGTGAAGCTTCCTGTTTAAAGCTGCAAAAAATAGACCAATAACAGACAAAATTTCCTGTCGCGGCTGGGTAGGACAAAAATCAGATTTACATGGAAGAGATAACTTTTATTGCTTGACGCTTTATCACTTCACAGCCGGTTAGGAGACAGTGTTATGGCAGTATCATTGTACTTATAAGTGAATAAGCAGCTCTCATTTTGTATTGATAGTCTCGAAAAGCTTCATCCCTTGCTAATAGAAATATGTCCAGATCAGGACTTCACACTGTAATTTCTCCTGAATATCTTTTATTATATTTTTCTGTCACTTTCAAGTTCACTGTTTTTATTAAGATTAAAGACACTGATAGCATGTAACCCATTTTAACTGTATTTTGTTTTTTCCATTCCTGCTATGCAGTACATGAATTCTGTAACTATTAAAAATGAAATATGTTTGTGTGTAGTCAGGCACTTAGACGTACTTATTATAACCTAATTATTTTCATAAGAAAATTAGTCAATTTACAGGGAGTCTAACTGGAAAGTTAGTCATTGTTTTTAATAATTAACATAACTACTTAACTAGTTTTTAATCATTTTTAAGCAATGTGATATTGAAGACAGAAAAAACTGTCCATTTAAAAAACATTGTGATGAAAAAGCACTGAATAATTTTATTCCATCCTCCAAAAAACTTGTGGACTTTTATACAATATAGTAAGACATAAATGATAATATAAGTGATAAAGAAATAAGAAATAAAAGGGTGCTAGTAGAAATCACCCACACAATGATGAGTGGTTCACAAATCTCAGTAATGCTTTTATGTACTTTTTGTAACAATAAAAGGAGATGTATAATTGTGTCATTTGCATTATTGTGCAGTTGTCACCCTCATCGTTGAAGGCACATTTTGTTCAATTGTACGATTTTTCTCCTTATCCAATTTAAACAATATTGGATCTTCTGTGTAGGAAGTTGCTGTTGTCATGGTTACATTGAACAAAAACACAATTTTTATCACCACTTTGTCAAAAAAAGAAGCATTTTGTAAAACCTAACTCTATTTTCCAAATGGGACTTAAACCTATAACAATGTGGTGTAACTGGCCAAATCTCAGGGATTACGGAGACTTGGCGACAAGGCATCGCAGGCCTATCATTAGTCAGGCGTTCAACAGAGACGTGTCTGTCTGCCGCATGCTCTCTGCTCTCTGTCGATACCCGCACTTAACGGTGAAAACAGATGTTCTTCTTCCATTCCTCCTCCCACGTTGAGTGTCACCTGCGTCTTAACAAGCTGTTTGTCGCTAGTGCTGCAGGGGGCTGGGTGGGATATTCTGGTGTCTGTATTCATTAGTTGCCTCTGAGTCTTGTTCACACCTGGATTCCTTAGTCACCACTGTTTCTTCCTGCGACAAACAAGAGAAGAGAAGCGAAGCCTCAGCTCAGGGAACGACAGGGCTTCTTGGCTAATTTCAGTCTTGGCAATCTCAATATAGAAGTGATTGGCAAAGATTGCCAACATAGAAGAGACCTCAAGTTTGTCCAAGCCTGAGATTACTTGGAATTAACACCCTAAACACAGTTACAGCTGCCTACTCACTGGCTATGATTGGGTGTGTGTGTACTTAAAGATGATGTATTATTAAAATAAATTATTATTTCTTTAGTATTTGAGTTTAATTAAAAGTAATAGGTTATGTGTGTGTGAATACACCACGATTCAGATGTTTATGGTAACATTTTTAATGTTTTTGAAAAAATTATATATATATTTTATTAAAAAATAATATATATATTTTATTAAAACAGTAATATATAGCTGTTTTCTATTTGAATATATTTTAAAAATGTAATTTATTCCTGTGATTTCAAAGCTGAATTTTTAGCATGATCCTTCAGAAATCATTCTAATATTCTGATTTGCTGCTCACAAAACATTTATTATTATTATTATTATTATTATTATTATTATTATTATTATTATTATGTTGAAAACAGCTGAGTATATTTTTTTTCAGGTTTCTTTGATTAATAGAAAGTTCAGAAGAACAGCATTTATCTAGAATATAAATATTTTATAGCATTATAAATGTCTTTATCATCACTTTTGATCAATGTGAAGCATCCTTGCTAAATAAAAGTTATACCAAAAAAATTATACTGACTCAAAACAAGGTTTTGAATGGTATAGTGTATGTTACAAAAGCTTTTATTTCAGATAAATGCTGATCTTTGGATCTTTCTATTCATTAAATAATCCTGAGGAAAACGTACGCAACTGTTTTAAATGTTGATAATAACAAAAAAAATGGGATCATGTGACACTGAAGACTGGAGTAATGATGCTGAAAATGTAGCTTTGATCACAGGAATAAATTACATATATATTGATTTAATATATATACACACACAGTATAATATTTTGAAATGTTATTACAATTTAAAATAACTGTTTTATATTTGAATATATTTTAAAATGGAATTCATTTGTGTGATGAAGTTGAATTTTCAGCAGTCATTACTTCAGTGTTCAACGTCACATGATCCTTCATAAATCATTCTGATGTTGATGTTGTGATTAAAAACATGGTTATGTAAAAATAACTACATGTCTTGCTTAAAATGAACCCCAAATAAGCTGGAAAATGTTCAGTAAATGAACATTTATTAAAAAGTTTCATAAATAATAAATATATTTTTAAATTGCTTATAAATAAATTTTCACCTTTTAATTTTTGCTGATGCCTCTAGTAATTATGTGTCAGATTTTTAATTTACAATCTAATTTGGGGACATTTTAAGGCAGCCCATATAGTAATTCTCAATTAACTACCCAGAAGGTTGGGTTTAACATTTAACACAACCACTTGGTGAAACAATCCGGTCGTGGAGTTTGTCTGTAAATATATAAATGTAANTAATTCTCAATTAACTACCCAGAAGGTTGGGTTTAACATTTAACACAACCACTTGGTGAAACAATCCGGTCGTGGAGTTTGTCTGTAAATATATAAATATAAATATAAATGTAAATATATATATATATATATATATATAGGAATAGATTTCAGAATTGCTTGCCTATTTTATTCTGTTGTTTGTCATGTTTTTTTGGTCTTTTCACAGCCTTTTCACAGCTAATACTTAACAATTCAGCATATTGCTATACACTCTAGTTGAATATACCTATTCATCATACAGCAGAAGGCTCTTAGCAGCTCTTATATTAAATTGTTACTTTATAACTTTAACTTTGCGCTTGATTTGTATCTGTTGCCTCCTGCTGAACAACAGTAATCATGATCCGCTACATTCAGTCATATACAAATCACAGTGCTAAGAACATCTGCCATCAAGTTTATTTAAATGTACATTCAGATTTAAGCACAGTGACTTCTCCGACGTATTCTGGGGCATTGAAGGTGACCAATTCCTGTTGACCACATGTGAAAACAACGCCATCATAAAGGAGTTTTTGAGTCTTTACCTCTATTTTTAAACTCTCCTTCTGTCTGAAGGATTTGACTGTTTATTACTGCTATCGGAAGAGGCTCAGCTGACACTTAAAGTCTTGATTTTCAAGCTGTTGTGATTTGTTTTGATCTTTCATTATGCCGTTCCATTGAGGTCCTCTCCAAACTGCTTTTTTCATCGTTCATATCCTCCTTCAACTGTTCTTGTTCTCCCTTTTATCTTTATTTCTCCATTCACTCTTCTGACAAGGGCTTTTGAAGCTGGGTCATGAGAGCACATAATAATGGCATTATGATTCACTGATCTTCTAGTGGAGCAAATGGCCCCTCCTTTCCAGAGCGAGCCACTTTTTAAAACCAACAGCGCCGACGACGATTAGCCTGGCTCTGTCCTGGCTAATGAGCTCCTTGTTAAAGTTTAATGTCTGTGTTCCACTGCAGTCAAGAATTTTAAGCGCCGGCTCCGGCTCTCTTCTGGGGAAGTGTGCCACGTTGGGGTGTTGTTCCAGAGCGTGCTGATGATGCTGTTAGTTTTGCACTTACAACCATGTCCCAGTTCTTTGGCCTGAGGGCTGGAGCTCAGAGGATTATTACGAATGCATAGAAGCCAAGAAACTTTTCATCTCAAACTGTGTGTTTAGCACATTATGCCTCTATTACGTATTATAAGTCAGCGGTTCTTCTTTGTTTTGCTTTTAAATTGAGGGTTTGTAAAGCCTTACAAGATTGCACATGTGGGTGAGATTTCTCAGTCTGATGTTGCCTGATGTTTTGGGATGGCTCACCCAAAAATATAAATCCTGCCATAATTCAATTTCTGTAATGTTTGTTCCAAACCCGTATGAATCTCTTTCCTCTGGGGAAAACAAAAATGATATTTTGAAGACTCTTTCAGCTGTTTCCTCATACAGTTAATGGGTCTAAATGACATTGCATCATGACTTTCATTTAATGCAAACCTCTTTTTAATGCTGAACTTTCCCTTTAAGGAATGTCTATCCTGCTACTTTCATGTTTAATCTCTCTCATTCTGCACAAAACGAGGCTTGAGCTATTTAGTGCGGAAATAATGTTTGCAGTCAGAGTGGATTTTAATTTAGGCCATTATGACATTTGAAGCAGCCGTTGGGAAGAAATATGTCACGCAAAACTTCAGTGTTTATTTAACTCCCACCTTCCTCAGTAGAATGTCCAGTAAAAAAGTAAATTCTCTTGGAAGGGTGGGTACATTTCATACAAGGTGAATCTATGAATACTCTATCGTCCAGCAAGCAATCGCCACTCTTGTAAATGAATAAAATATGTGCCCTTGCCCTTGTTTTCTTGTCTCTCAGTGATCATGCAGAAATGAGGAGATGCCAAGAATCCTGTTGGTGAACCTGGTCTGAAGATCTACATGATCTTCTGGATGTGAAGTTTCACAAAAGTTGCAGAGCAGACGAGATCAAAGAAGACTGGGTGACAGGCGAGGAAGTGAACGAAGGAAGGAAGGAGTTGGTTGGACTGGGTGAAGGGGGAAACCGAAGGGCTGGATGCGAGCCTCTATTCGTTCTAGAAGTTCCCAGGTTCCTCAGAGATGGCCTCCAACTTCAATGACATTGTCAAGCAGGGCTATGTCCGCATGCGGAGCAGGAAACTGGGGGTGAGTAGTAATTAGTAGCTTTTAGTGCACTTGATGGGCGGCTTGATCTTATGATGGTTAACTTGTATTATCATTGAGACTTCAGTTCCGGGATTGTCATGTTTGTTTGTTTTTTTTTTCTTTTTTTTCCCAATTGTTTTTTCAATTTAATTTACTTTTCATTATATTTTCTTGGTCAGTTTTAGTTGATTAATTAATTTTAAATTAATTATTTCATAATTTTCTTAGTTTCAGGTTTGTATTTATATTCTAGTTTAGTTTAGTTTATTTTTTTAGTGCACTGAAGAAAAATTGGTGTATGATTTACTTGTAACACAAGCAACATACTGAATTAATTATGGAATTTTGAAGTAGAATCTTGTAAAACATACAACATTACAATATGACAACATAACATTTTTTTTTTAAGTATGGCATTCAAATTGAAGTGGCATAACATTTCTCAGCATAGACTGAATCTTGTGACATTTAGTAATGATTAGTTCACGTCCAGAATAAAAATTCCTGATAATTTACTCACCCTCATGTCATCTTCAGTCAATAAGAAATTAAGGTTTTTGAGGAAATCATTCCAGGATTTTTCTTCATAAGGCTCTTGGGTCTTGTCTAGTTAAACAATTGGTCATTTTCTTAAAAATTTAACACTAAGGATATAACGGTACACAAATATGACGGTTTGGTACGTACCTCGGTTTTAACGTCACAGTTTGGTGATTTCAGTACAGCAGGGGGAATAACTAATTTTTTTTTTTTTTTTTTTTTTTTTTTTAATAAACTGAACAAGTTGCTCTTTCTTTAAATACATTCAGTTGTAATTAAAATTTTCTTAGTGATAAAAATCTACCTCAGCTTATGTTACAATTAACAACTTAACCCAAACTTAAATTTAATTACTATTTATTTTTAAATATAATATCAACACTTAACTTTAAAAATTTAACTTTTAAAATTGTGTGCAATCACGTAAATTGCACATAATGCAGTTTGTAAATTAACTTATAAATTATAACATTTCTATTTGTTAAAATACATTCAATTACACAGTAGCTGTCATAAGATGTTTCATAACTGATTAATTTAAATAAGATGTAATGAGTATGTAGTGTAATATTTTGCGAAATGGTCTTCTCTAGACTTAATTTCTCTAGACTTAACTAACGAGCTGTGGACAATGATGACTTGCCTGATGTAAATGAAATGCTACGTGGCGTTTTATTTCCAGGCTGTTTTGTTAACATCTTTCCGTGGTTAAAACACTGATTGAGTGATTATGTGAGGCATGAGATGTTCATTCATGTTTATTCGCGTTAACACTTGAAGTACAGAGGAAGGAATGTGTACCGAACCTAAAGAAAATTTTCGGTGTGAATACGTTACACCCCCCGTTACAACCCTATGAACCACAAATGCTCGCTTGCACTAGCTTGACTTAACGCATTACGTAGTCACATTGGAAAGGTCACCCGTGATGTAGACGGAAGTACCGACCCAGTGTTTACAAAGCAAAACGTGGAAAGAAAGTCAACCTGACCTTTCCAGCGTAATGCGTGAAGTCGTAGACACACATCGCAGAGCTAGTGCAAGATGAGCATTTGTGGTTAAAAAGTATATACATTCTAACTTTTTAAAAAAATGACAGATCATAGCCCTTTCTTACTTATGTTAAAACTCTTCAGCTGGACCTAGACTGATCACCCCTGCCAGCCCCCTCTACATAATATGTCTACTGGTTAATTAGCCTGTAACCCTTTTTCATCTGTAATTTGAGTATCGGGATGGTTGTACATATGTAGGTACATGCAAATAATTAATTTATTTATCTATTTTTCTTATTATTTATTTAGTTATTATTATTATTATTATTATTATTATTATTTTGTTATTTGTATTGTCACTTTTTTCATGTTTGTAAAATGTCTAAAATTTAAAATAAATCACAAAAAAAAAAAGAAATAAAAGAAAATGACAGATTGTTTCGCTAGATAAGACACTTGTTTCTCTTTTGGGATTGTGTAGAGCCCTTTGAAGCTGCACTGAAACTGCAATTTAGACTTTCAACCCGTTATCCACTTTATGGAAAAAAACCTGAAATGTCTTCCTAAAAAAACTTGATTTCTTTTCGACTGAAGAAAGAAAGACATGAACATCTTGAATGACATAAGGCTGAGTAAATTATCAGGAAATTTTCATTCTGGACGTTAACTAATCATTTTAGTATTATAGTATTTAATTTTATTAATTTAGTATTTAATTAGTATTATAGACCATATATAAAATGTATTTCAGTTTAGTTTTTCACAAAATCACATTTTAGTTCATGAAATTGTTTTTTTTATTGGTTTCCATTAATGGTTACTGTTACTGGAGCAAAGCAATTATATCAGTTTGTGTTGGTTAGCATTTACTTTAATGGATTTGCAAGATAAATGACAGCATTGCTGTATGTGGTATTAAAACGTCCAAGTATTCTAAATGTTGTTTAACATTTAAAGGGGTCATCGGATGCCCATTTTCTTTAGGGTCTTAATGAAAATCTATAATATACTTTGGTTAAAAATTCTCAGTGGTAGTGTAAAACAAAACCCTTTTTATCTTGCCAAAATCAGCTCTGCAAAAATCATCCTGTTCTGGTCAAGGCTGCTTTAAATGTTAATGGGTTCTGCTTGCCCCGCCCCTCTCTTTTCTCTGTGGAGTGACGAGCCTGTTTACTTTAACTGCATTTAGCCGCGTTTAGCCGCTAAATTGGCTAACTAGCACATTATTAGGAAAGATTCATAAAAAAAAACCTTATACTCACTTCTGCTGTAAGTGAAGCTGGATCACAAATGATTTGCACGAACATAGACGGATATATGTAGATCAGGAGGCGCATTCCCTTCACAAACAAACGTAATCCACTGCATCTTCAGCAGCTCAGATGTCGGGAGTAAATG
>JAHKKF010517693.1:6723-19345 GCA_019740295.1 Labeo calbasu | reverse complement strand
TCATTTTGATCTCCACTGTTTGTATCAGTGGTGATGCACAACAGTTGTGAAATGACACAATATGTTATGTAAAATAATACTGTTTTTAATTCTTTGGCAAGGTTTGTGTTCATCATAGGTACTTCTGTAGTGCTAGCATTCACCTCGATGCATAGGAAAGGTGTTTCAAGGCTGCAGCTCCTTCGCAAGACTACGTGGCGAACCATTGTCCTGATGCTCATCGGGTTCTGCTTCATGAACTACAGCCCAAGAGATGGATATTGTGAGTAGGCTATACATATTTTTTAGTCCTTTTCTACAACAGTCATAGCTTATATTTATATTTTATATTTTATTTTTATTTTATTTATTTTTTTGAAGGGCATCACTGGTGGTGCTGGTTTACTTGCTGCCCATGTAGTTACATTTTTTAAGTTTTTTCTATAAATGCAAGATGGGATAGTCAATTCTAGTGTTGTTTTGTTTAGAATTAAAGGGGATTCAGCTTTAAAGGAGAACTCCACTTCCAGAACAAAAATTCACATATAATGTACTCACCCCCTTGTCATCCAAGTTGTTCATGTCTTTCTTTCTCCAGTCGTAAAGGAATTGTGTTTTTTGAGGAAAACTTTTCTGCATTTTTTCCATATGGTGGACTTCTTTGGTGCCCCGAGTTTGAACTTCCAAAATGCAGTTTAAATACGGCTTCAAAAATCCCAAAAGGGTTTTGTCTAGTGAAACGATCGGTTATTTTCATTAAAAAAGTACCATTTATATACTTTTTAATCTCAAACAGTCATCTTGTCTTGCTCTGCCTGAACTCTGTGTATTCTGACTCAAGACAGTTAGGGTATGTCGAAAAACTTCAATCGTATTTTCTTCCTCAACTTCAAAAATGTTTTCAGAATCATCCTGCATCGTTGCAGAAGTATATGCAAAGTGAACTTGCAAAGAAGATCAAACACCCTTAACAAAAAAGGTAAAACAGCGATATAGGACGATTTTGAAGTTGAGGGAGAACATCAGATGGGAGTTTTTCGACATACCCTAATTGTCATGAACTGGAAAAAAAAACGAGCATTTGACATTAAAAAAGTATATAAATTGTATTATTTTTTATGAAAATAACCAATCATTTCACTAGATAAGACCCTTCTTTCTCGGCTGGCATTGTTTACAACCGCATTTGGGATCGTTTGAAGCCACATTTAAACTGCATTTTGGAAGTTCACGATCGGGGCACCATATCAGTCCATTATATGGAGAAAAATCCTGAAATGTTTAACTAAAAAAATATAATTTCTTTACGACTGAAGAAAAAAAGACATGAACATCTTGGATGACAAGGGGGTGATCTGTAAATCTTTGTTCTGGAAGTGGAGTTCTCCTTTAAAATCCTGACTTAATCTGCATCTGAACTGCTGGTGATGCTCTTTTGTTGTGTGTAAATGTGCGTCTTTCATATGTCATATGAGAAAGCTGTATGTGTTCGTGTCTACAGTATATATGCAACTTAATTTTCAATGACAATAATTTAGTTGCACTGACAGTCCACAAAAGTCAATGGTGCACATGCCTACTCTGTTTGAATTGGCATTATGCTTCTGCTTGCATTGCATTGGATTTATCATAGTACAATAGAAAGTAAGAAGACTCATTACAGTTGTTGTTCTGTTCTGGCTGGTGGTAACTAATACCAGACAAAGAGTGACCTGTACCCTTTAATCTGCGCCCTTATTAACAAAGACTGTGAACTTTTTCCTCATATTACATATTCAAGTCACCCAATCCTCATTTTGCAAATGAAGTCCATTAGCCTCTGTTAATGATGAACGAAAGAAAGCCGAAATTTCTAATCCAGGGTCTCACAGCGACACATTAGGACTGTCAGGGTTAAGCGAGGAGGGCAGGGAGAGCCGTCTGACAGGTCAGTGCAAAGCATTGCTCATACATTAGCCAAAGCAGCTTAACTGTCTGGCAGGATGGATGTGTAACTAAGTTAACAAAAATATTGTGATACTTTCCAGTGATCCAGTGGCAATCATAATATCTGGAGCCGTTGAACAGAGGTGCACAGAGCAAAAACAAGCCTGGCGTTAATGGTCAATTATCACAGATAGGGTTTCATCATGCCAGCTGCACAGCGGATTTTATGGAACTTCATGTAATGTAATTACAGCTTTTGTCCTAAACTGCAAAATTTACTCTCTCCATATCTGATACCTCAGCCTGTGGATCACTCAGAATGATGTTTAGAAAGCATTTCACCCCAGTATACCTGCATTCAAATGCAACAAAATGTATTACAATTCATTGAAAATCATTTGATTAAATGATCTATTTAAACATGGCACCAGTAAAGATTTTAGCCAGTCTGTCTCTGCTTGGCCACTAAAACTATTATGATCCTTGGACCTTAATTTAAAGAATGTCAATCATATAGAAACATTAATGTTTTTTTCAGTGGTCCATTGCAAATCTACCAAAACAGTCCCACTTTTGAATAATAATTACCCTACTGTTTCTCTATTCACGATGTGAGTTAAACTTAGCTTACGATGTTGATTGTAAACTAATCTTTTTGCGAAATTACTGACTGCCAATTCTTTGATTGATAAATTGCACAGCGGAAAAGAAAGCGTGTGTGTATGGGATTTAATTGACAGATACCATTAGTCACCGAACCACTTCCTGTCTCCATGCGCAGAGGTGGAGTGTTTCCGCTTTTTATTTGATTTGTTGGATCAATGATCAGTATTATATTGTTTCTTGTGGCCCTTGGTACGTGCCACAAAGAGGTTTTCAATTAACTAATGTGCAGATTACCATCAATCTCTCGCTCTGTATCGCTCGCTCCCATCACCCTCCCCGCCAGCATGTCCTCAGATAAGCATTATTAGTCTCCGGCAGGCTAGATCACACCTCTGCAGTCCTGCAGTGAAAGACTTCTCACCTCAGCCTGGGCCTGTGTCAGCATAACCATCATTAGGCTGTGTTATGAACATAAATCTGATCTTTAGTGAAAGACAATACAACACCTAGAAGTTCTCACACCTTAGATGTACAAAAATCTTGTCTGAATGTATTTTGTATTCCTTGTTACTAGTTGCTATATATTCAAGTAATACACAGTAGTAGTTCTTCAGTTAAATGAAATAACAACTAGATTTTTTGATTTAATGAACTGAACCAGAAAATAAATAATTATATTTTCTAATATATATATATATATATATATATATATATAGGTATTTTTGTAATGTTTTTAAAAAGATGTCTCTTATGCTCACCAAGGGTACATTTATTTGATTTAAAACTATAGTAAAAACTGTAATATTGTCAAATAGTATTACAATTTAAAAGACGTGTTTTCTATTTTAATATACACCACCATTCAAAAGTTTTTAATGTTTTTTAAAGTCGTCTTTTCTGTTTATCAAGGATGCATTTATTTGATTAGAAAAACAGTAAAATTGTGTTATATTATTGCAATTTAAAATAGTGTTTTTCTATTTTAATATAATTTAAAATAGAATTTATTCCTGTGATGCAAAGCAGAATTTTATCATGTCACATGATCCTTAAGAAATCATTCTAATATGCCGATTTATTATCAATGTTGGAAACTGTTGTGCTGCTTAATATTTTTTTCGGAACCTGTGATACTTTTTTCAGGATTCTTTGATGAATAAAACGTTAAAAAACAGCAAACACAAAATAGAAATCTTTTGCAACAATATACACTACCATTCAAAGTTTAGGGTCAGTACATTTTTTCTTTCTTTCTTTCTTTGAAAGAAATTAATACTTTTATTCAGCAAGGATGTGTTAAATTGATAAAAAGCGATATTAAATACTTATATTGTTAGAAAAGATTTCTATTTTGAATAAATGCTGTCCTTTTTATTCATCAAAAAATCCTGTATAGAGTTTAAAGTATCACAGTTTACAAAAAAATATTAAGCAGCACAACTGTTGCCAAAATTGATAATAAGTCAGTATATTAAAATGATTTCTGAAAGATCACGTGACACTGAAGACGGGAGTAATGGCTAATGAAAATTCAGCTTTGCGGCATTTTGTATTTTTAAGTATATTCAAATAGAAAGGTTATTTTAAATTGCAATAATATTTCATAATATTTTTTCTTCTGTATTTTTGATCAAATAAATGAAACTTTGATGAGCATTAGAGACTTCTTAAAAAAACATTAAAAATCTTACTGATCCCAAACTTTTGAATGACAATGCTTTTGTATAGTTATATCAAAAAATCAGTTTATAATTTCTAACTGTAAAAGTATGTTTATTAAGTATAAGAATGATATATATTACTATATATACAAATATAATATGTATTTTCAGATCATTTATGTTATGACAAAAAATAGACTAGCCTGTACTGTTTTCATAGAACTCTGAAGTCTGAGAAGCATTACTAAAAGAAATACATTTTAAATTCCTGACGATGTTTTACTTTTACAGTAATGTATTCAAAGAAAGATTTAAAATCTACAGAAAAAGCACCAGTACAGCTAAAGGCACAAAAGCCCTCCACTGACTTGCGTGCTGACTACTATTAAATGCAACCTTATTAAAAATACATTATATGTGAGTGTGTTTTTCCATCAATAGTCTGTAACAGCAATCGTATGTTTATATTTGTGTGTGTGTGTGTGCATAAATGTGTTAGTATCCTTGTCCTGGCTACGGATACCCGGAGTGCTCCAGCGTTTGGGTTTCACCTATTTTGTCCTGGCCCTGATGCAGACTTTCTCTCCCCACAGAGACATCCCCTTGAGGATGGTGAGTTAAACTCTATGGCTCACATTTCTCTCAGATCTGACATCTGTGCAGGAAGACACTTGTTCTGAAATAATGATTAATTGCTAGAGGTTACAGTAAGATGATGTCAATATATGGCAAATCAGTTGTTAAAATTAGCTTACTGCTGTTGAGTTGATTCCTAACTCTGTCTGATTTCTGCATGTTCCCTTCAGCATTACTGGTGGAACCTCATTCAAGATTTGGTTTTATACTGGCCAGAGTGGATCTTCATTGTGTTGCTGGAGACCATCTGGTTGTGTCTCACTTTCTTGCTTCCTGTTCCAAACTGCCCCACGTGAGTTCATATTAGCGTCAAGCTTTGACCATACACATTTGTGAAGAAGATTAACTATCACACTCAACAATACAAACACAATAATATAGAATATAAATCCTGTGCATTCAATAATTAATGTGTAATGTGTCTGTCAAGCCTGATTTAACTGCAGTTCATCCCTTTATTAACATAATAATAATGTCATTCATACATCAAGCTAATTCCTTGGGTGACATATATGTTGGCATTATTACACAAGCGCGCCGCTGAGGATATATGCGGGATGGCGGTAATGTTGTACATTTACATCACGAATGCGCATATATATGCATTGCAGCATGGTCATTTGTGTGGTGTTGTGTTTGTGAGTCGGTGAACGCACGAGGGTGCGTGCCGAACAAGCCCGTGTTGCGCGGCTCTTATGAGATCTGTGATTTATGAGTGTTTGGCGGCCGCTTCAGAGGGGATAATTAGCCAATCTCAGTCTGTCATGTGCACTAAAAGGAGGCAGGGAGAAAGGATTCATCTTCCTTTCTCTGCCTCTCTCCCTTTTTCTCCTCATATCCACTCAACCTTCCATTTACGTCCTCCTTCTCCTCTCCTTCAAGATTTTTTTCAATGTGTCTGACCCATTATGACATTGATGATCACATGCAGAGCGCTGATAACTCTGCTTGAATGAGAAACATTTTGACCTCACAGTTATTGTCCTTGTGTTGCAACACAATGCAGCTTTGAATTTTGCTACCACCAAACACACTTCCTTCTAAATAATTAAACCAAAGGCTTTTCAATAAATGTTTTTCTTGGCACCGTCGCCTTTGGCTGTTTCTTTGCAAAGCTTTTTTGGAACAATATGTGCAGTGAACAGCGCTATAAAAATAAACTGAATAATGAATTGTTATATTAATATATTCATTCAAATGACAAGGAACTCATACATTACCATTTAAAAGTTTGGAGTGGGTAAAAAGAAATTGAAAGAAGTGAATTTTATTCAGGAAGGATGCATTAAATTGATTAACGGTGACATTAAGACTTTTACATTGTTACAAGAAAAAGTTCAAGAGAAGTTCACTTCCAGAATAAAAATTTCCTGATAATTTACTCACCCCCTATGTCATCCGAGACGTTAATGTTGTTCTTTCTTCAGTTGCAAAGAAATTAAGGCTTTTGAGGATTTCCAGGATTTTTCTCCATATAGTGGACTTCAGTGGTGGTCAACAGGTTGAATGTCCAAATTGCAGTTTCAATGCAGCTTCAAAGGGCTCTACACGATACCAGCCGAGGAATAAGGGTCTTATCTAAATTATCTACTCCGGTTCAAAAAGGTAGGGTAGGGTGAAAAACTCCATCTCATTTTTTCATCCAACTTCAAAATCATCCAACATAATTTTTTTTTTTTTTTTGACTTTGTAAACACTGGGTCGGTATTTCCGGCTACATCACTTGTGTGTGATTGTGTAATATGTAAGGTCGAGCTAGTGCAAAATGAGCATTTGTGGATAGAAATTCGTATTTTTCTTAGAAAATGACTGATTGTTTTGCTAGATAAGACCCTTATTTCTTGGCTGGGATCATGTAGAGCCCTTTGAAGCTGCGTTAAAACTGCAGTTTGGACTTTCAAATCATTGGGCACCATTGAAGTCCACTATATGGAGAAAAATCCTGGAATGTTCTTCCTCAGAAACCTTAATTTCTTTTTGGCTGAAGGAAGAAAAATACAAACATCTTGGATGACATGGGGGTGAGTAAATTATTAGGAAATTTCATTCTGGAAGTCAACTTCTCCATTAAAAAATCTTGAACAAATGCGACCCTGGACCACAAAACCCAGTCTTAAGTAGCATGGGTATATTTGTAGCAATAGGAAAAAAAAATATTGTATGGGTTTTATATTGTATTTTTTTATGCCAAAATCATTAGTATATTAAGTAAGGATCATGTTTTGTGAATGTATACCATAAATATGTCAGAAAATGAATTTTTGATTAATAATATGCTTTTTTGAGAACTTCATTTGGACAACTTTAAAGGTGATTTTCTCAATATTTTAAGTTTTTTTCGCATACTCACATTCCTGATTTTCAAATAGTTGCATCTCGACCAAATATTGTCCTACCTTAACAAACCATACACCAATGGAAAGCATATTTCAGCATTATTCAGCATTCAGATGATGTATAAATCTCAATTTCAAATATTTGACCCTTATGACTGTTTTTTTGGTCCAGGGTCACAAATGTATCATGGTTTCCACAACATTATTGAGCATCACAACTGTTATTGACATTGATAATTATAAGAAATATTTCTTGATCTTAATATCAGCATATAGAATGCTTTCTGAAGGATCATGTGACACTGAAATAAAATTGTATTAATATTTCACAATATTACCATTTACAATTTTACTGTATTTTTTATTTTAAAAAATGCAGCCTTGGGGAGCATAAGAGACTTCTTTCAGAAACATTTAAAAAATTGTACCAAACCCAAACTTTTGATTTGAAAGGTAGTGTACATTACATTGTGTTTTTTCCCGCTAGTGGTTATTTAGGAGCTGGTGGTATTGGAGATGATGGTTTGTACCCCAACTGCACAGGAGGAGCAGCCGCATATATAGACAGATGGTTATTTGGGGACAAAATCTTCTGGTATCCAACATGCAAGGTGAGAATCATTTACGATCACCTTTAAACAGTTCCCAGCATTACAAATCTGACACTGAAATCTTAATTCTGATTGATCAGTTGGCTTTCATATGTATAATAAGAAATAAAAATATTTGACCATTGCCTCTGGCAACCAATTTCCTGCACTGTGATATTATTGTGTCTCTTGTATCACTCCATGGTTTTGCAAATCAATATGTCCATTTATTGACTGACTTAGTGACTAATCATGTAGTAAGCTTCGCACAGGGGATTATTTGCAATAATGGCCTCTCTGATTGTACATTATCACTTGCTTAAGTGAAATCACAGCAAGTTATAATGATTAAAATAGCAATTATATTGGTATTGTATGGATTACAATAATAAAATGTGTTTTGTTTCTGTAGGTGTTGTATCGTACAACTGAGCCTTTTGACCCAGAGGGTGTTCTGGGAACAGTTAATTCCATAGTCATGGGGTTCTTAGGCATGCAGGTAATTGTACAGTATACAGTATACAGTATTGCATGAATAATTCTATAAACAGTAAGTTAATATTGAGTAATCTACATGTTAGGTACAGTATGCACAGATATGTTGTTGTTTTGAAGAATAGTGCAGCAAAAAATAGTTCCAATGCAATGGAACCTACTGTAGCATAAATGGAAGAAAGAGAAAAAAAAACCTAATCTGCTTTTTTCGAATGCATTCCAATCAAATTAAAGAGCTGTATAAATAAGACACAAATGTGTTAAATTTGATTAAAAATGTGTTAAATAAAAATATGTGAAAAATAAAAATAAATAAACAAATAATCAGATTTACTTATTGCAGGACATGCATCAAAGACAACTCAGCATAGCTGATCCCGAGAACCTAAAACTAATCCAAACCCCAACATGTGACTTATCCAAACTGTGCATTTCACAGACTATAGATCATTGACTTTTCAGCATGTTCTCTTCTTGTCTCATTGATTAATTTCACTTTTAGTTCAGCGAACAATGACAAATCAATAATATTGGACTGTATTTGCTGGCAACCCTTTTCGACAAACAGCTGTTCTGTCTCAGCGGTGCTTGCAGCTGTGGACAGATGTGTGCGTCTCTGGCAAAGGTCAAAAAAGTTTCTCACCCTTTGATGGTGACAGTGCCCCGGTGACCGGTGAGAACTAGACGTGCAAACTCAGTTGCATTGCTGAAATCCCTGTGGGCGGAGGCAAAAAACAGTTAGCGCCAAGCCCGTCAATCAACATGTCTTTGAGAACACGGCAGGTGTCGGCCTCTCCGTCTGTGTCCGTCCGCTCCAGCGTCCTCGGCTGAGGCTCATTCGTCATCACCGAATTAATCAGTGAGCGCGGCCAACTTCACAGCCGTGCATGGCTGCGCGGGGAGCGTTGAAACTTGAGCTCTTTTTCAGGGCCACAACCACCGCTCACATCCTCTCTCTCTGTCCGAACATGATATTACTATGACGTATGATAAGCATTATTGTCCTGCAGTCTATTTGATTTTAATTATTTGAGTTTACTTAGAGGATTATGACCTATTTGGCCTAAAGTACAGGCATTATTTTTCTATAAAAGTATTTCGTCTAATACTGGAAATAATCTTTGTCTTCACAGGCTGGAAAGATTCTACTGTTTTATCGTAAAATGAATAAACACATCCTGGCACGATTCCTAATTTGGGCCCTCATCCTGGTACGTGCACACACACTTATATAAAAATTTTAAAAAGCAGATTTCAACAGCAAGAACTGCTGCCCTGTATCTACAAATGTTTTATTGCTTGTAGTTGTAGACAGTTTATGAAATAGGTAGGTGTCATATGATATGTGTATATATGCACTGAATGAATTCCAAGGCAGAGATTGCTATCGCCTCCCTCTCGGGAATGAACCGGATGGCTTGTTCAGCTCACGGATGTCTAGTGTTTTTTGAATCTGGGGTTTTACCGCTGTTATTGCATATTCATTTCCCCTGGTTCTTTGGTTTAACATGCAGGAAAAAAGTTTTAATTTAAATATTATTTAGCATGTTTTATACCATGTTTAATAATTTGAAAACAGATTGTGTTTAAACTTGATTATAAACTCGAAATGATTATATACAAAAAAAAGTATAATTACTTCACATTACCATTAAAAAAATTGGGGTCAGTATCATTTTTGTTTTTGAAAGAAGCATCTTATAGAATAAGATTCTTCTTTCAGAAACAAAAATTGTACTGACCCCAAACTTTTAAATGGTAATGATCACAATATTTTTTGCCCCATATCAGTCGATATCGATAATTATCACGATAATGTCAAATTTTAATTTCTTTCAAGTTTAAAGGCAGATTTTTTGCTCTAATGTGAAAGCTGTAAAAACCAGACGGTTAACTGTGGCTTCAAATTATTCTTTATAGTCAGAACATGACAAACACTTTTGATATATATATATATATATATATATATATATATTAAAAATAACCTATAGCAGATCTAAACAGGTGGAGCTGGGGAGGTGGAGGGTTTAAGAGGAACTCTNTCAAATTATTCTTTATAGTCAGAACATGACAAACACTTTTGATATATATATATATATATATATATATATATATATATATATATATTAAAAATAACCTATAGCAGATCTAAACAGGTGGAGCTGGGGAGGTGGAGGGTTTAAGAGGAACTCTGAAATGGAAAGCAGTAAACTCATTGGCTGCGTGTCCAACATGAACCAATCAGCTTGTAGTTTAACTCTGTGAATATTATCAGTTTGCTTTAACCACCCATCAACCTGCATCATCTAGAGTTTCATGACAGCACTTGGCATTTATTTGAAATCAAAATCTTTTATAACATTATAAATGTCTTTACTGTCACTTTTGAAAATAATTATTTTTACACATACAGCTTTGAAATCTCTGGGACCCCAAACATGTAAAATGTCAATCTTAGCAAAACATAAGAGTTAAACTAAACTATGACCTCTGAGCTATAGGTTGAAAAAAGTCTTAGATTGAGATGACAATAGTGAACGTCTGTCCGATTTGTGGGTTAAGTGCTCCATTTGGGTGGTCCCACAGACAAAAGGAGCAGAAGCTGGGCTGGGTGGGAAGTGCATGAGGATGTATGAACCACTGTCTCAGGGGAAATGGCCATGTGCTACTAGAAATGTTTTCCAGGGGCAGCACAGTTCACTTACTGATGTCCTTCCCTTGCAAAAAGGCTTTTTGCACCATGTGGGGTGAACAAACCCTTTTTGCAATCCCACTCTGTATTTGTTGGTCTTTGTCAGTTTTAATGAGCATGACGAGTTAAGCAAGCTCAAGTTATATGGTGTGTTTAATCTAAACCGAATTGTGCAGTCATTTATTCAAGGTTATTAAGCGAGAATCGTGTTTCTGCGCAACACAGCATATGTTGATCACAGGGTCTACACAGAAAAGGAGTTTGCAGGCTTCTCTTCCATGAAAGACCTTGCCTCTGTGTTTTGTTTTGGACTTCTGGAGGCAGAGCTGCTGGAATGCCCTCTCTAGAGACGACAGGTGCTGATGGAGGGGTTTTGTCTGGCAAACTCTGAACATAAAGCTGTGGATGACTGGGGCAAATGACCTGCATTTCTCAGCAATGGCTTCGCTTACGGTCATTCTTGCACGGCTGGTTATTAATATGAGAAAGAATGTTGTGGCTTAGCAAAGCTTGTATCTCATTTGCTTTTATATATTAAGGACTAAAGATTTGAATTTGGGCCATGTATATGAGTGTGCAAATATTCAACCATCCCTTTCATAAGACATCTGTTTTATGAGTCCAATTCATTAAATTATGACCGACAAATGTTACCCTCAGCACCTCCAAAAAGCTGACACAATGTCCTGTTCTTACTCATAAGGTCTCTCTCTTGTGCCAAGATATATATCCTTTACTTTATTGCTTCCTAGGGAACTTTTTCAGAGGAAATAATCATTCTGTTATGCTGATTTGGTGCTCAACAAATGTTTGTTATTATTATCACAGTTTAATATACTTCTATCATGACAGTACTCACGATTTTAGCATTGTAATGGATGAAAATGTCACTGTATTTGGTCTTGGTGAAATAGATCTGCTACGATGCTGAATTGCTGCTGCTGTTAGTTGTTGCTATTGTTGTATACTATTGCTGCTGGTGCTGCAAAGCAAAGCAAGTACAGGAAATTGCTACTGCGAGTACAAACACATATATGGTGCTGTGAGTATTTAAGACATACTGCTGATACACAAGTAGCATATATAATAACCTGTAGCACGTAAACAGGTGGAGCTGGGGAGGTTGAGGGTTTCAGAGGCTCTAAAAGCATGCTGCGAAATGCTCTAGTAGATGCTAACCAGCCATTTAAATGTAAAGCAGCAAGCTTATTGGCTGTGTATGCAACATGAACCAATCAGCTTGTGCCAAGTAGTGTAACGCTGTGAATATCATCACTTTGCATTAATGACCCATCAGCCAGCGCCAACTAGAGTTTCATGGCAGAACTTGACATTTGTGCTGCTTAATGTCTCTTTCATATGACATTTGTTTTATAAGCCTGTTTTTACGTAAGGTATGTAATTATTTTGATGTTAAAATTTTCAGTAAGCCATAGGTTGACTTTTTTTAGAAAACACTTTGGCGCTTTCAAAACATTGCTCTGTTTGTTTGACCCACCCAGCAACAGCAACACTAACACTCATCCAGTGGTGTGAATTTGGGGTGGGGCTATCTGTTTATCCAACCAATGAGACACAGAGGGAGTGTTTGAGAAACCTGTTTGAAAACAGTGATTTTAATTTGAAACATTTGCTTATTACAATAGCATATTCTTTTTTAGATACATTTTTGTAGTCTAGTCATTCATGTAGCCTTGTGCT
>JAHKKF010517692.1:12687-39795 GCA_019740295.1 Labeo calbasu | reverse complement strand
GTCGAGGCTGCTTTAAATGCAAATGAGCTTTGCTTGCCCCTCCCCTCTCTTCTCTGTGGAAAGACGAGCCTGTTTACTTTAGCTGAGTTTAGCAGCTAAACTTGCTAACTAGCACTTTATTAGGAAAGACGATCGCAAAGATTCATAAAAAAACCCTTATACTCACTTCTGCTGTAAGCTGGGTCATGAATGATTTGTGCGAACATAGACGGATATATGTAGATCAGGAGGCGCATTCCTTTTACAAACAAATGTAATCTACTGCATCTTCAGCTGCTCAGATGTCGGGAGTAAATGACGACCACTACGTTCATTATTACATCCAGCAACACAACACCTTAATCATTCAATCTGAGATATTCTTGTCTAACTTACATCCCTGCTCCGGCATTGAAACAAAGAGGGCGGACTGTGATAGCTGATCTGAGGTAAAACGCTCATGTCAATTAACTATCATGGGAGCGGCCTCTGTCAGTGTGACGCCACAACGACAGGCATCTGAGAATGACTTGATTTGAAAAAGGGAATATTATTTTTACAGATTAATTAAAAACCACTGCATGGATTTTTAGCATTATAGTACACACATTACCAACATACATTAATGTTCAAACAACATGTAAAAGTGAACTTAGCATCCGATGACCCCTTTAAAAGTGCACTTAAAAATATTCAACAGTGTCTCACTCATGGTGAAGGTAGTCACATATTGTAGGATTGCAGGGAGGTGGAATTGAAGGTGTCGAGACACAAGGAACACTGGTGAGCGCAGATTTGCAGTAGGGTTTCAGAGGGTCTTCTACAACCCAGGCATATGCAGTCTTCTCACAGCAGTTATCATCTTCGACTACACCGTTTCTTCATTTGTAAGACCGCCCACCAGGTAAAATGGATCAAGTGTACCTAAGGTTATCACATTGAATGAGCCATACAGACTCTAATGTGTCAATTACTTCCCATTAAAAGTTAAATGACTTAAATGGCATGTAACTGTCCTTGGGTGTTGTTTTGGAAGTGCTCCATCACTGCTACCACTGCTTGCAAATTTGAAGTCCTAAGCTTCTAGCCAGGTTTCTTGAATGCTGTTTTTCAAATTTATGAAAAATAGAACACAAACAGCATCTAATCAATGAACATACAAATTAACAGATTTCACACACAAAACATTTACCTTTCACATAGATGTGGTAGTTAAATTTTCAAACACATTTTGGTACAGTACACACATTTGACTTTGGAAGCGTAACTTCAGATAGTGGTCTCCTGGTCTGGGTTTTCATCACATTTTATGATAGCTGAAGTTCCATTGGCAGTAGAAACACCATTGCCGTCCTGTTCTGGTTCTTTTAATCGGGCCTTCAGCGCTTGCTTCTTTTCGCGATGAGACAGTCTATTGTACAGGACTCCACACAGCACAAAGGATGCAGCATACAGACCATAAATAAGCCCCAAGAAACAATTTCTGCAGGGCAAAAGAAAAAGAGACAATATATAAACATCCAATTTTATGACTGCAAATTGTAAAGGTGGTGCTAATGTAAACACAAGCTCAGTATGAGTACAAATTAGCAGAATTATTGTTTTTTAAAAGGGTTTTAAAAGGGCTTTAAAAGGTATAAGCTGCATATCCCATTTCAGCTGATGGTGGCACTACAGTTCTTAAACGGGACACTCTCAAATTATTATGAGGATTGTTCTTCTCATTTACTAACAAAAGAGTTTTTTTAATTGATTTCTAGGACACTTTTTAACTTTACGAAGGGCAATATTTTCCTAACCTTACTAAATGCATGTGTCATCCTTTATGTAAAATGTTTACATTTTATCAATACATTAGGTTAGTATAAATAGACTCTGTATAGTTTTTACCATTCAAATGAAATCGTATCAACAAACTCCATCTTTCCACTGCAGAGGAAACACTGAAGCTGCGTAGGAAGTACCATTTAGATGTATTTACTCAGACTGTTTAATGAAGATAAGCGGTTTCATAAATGCATTTACACAATAAAAATTGTACATGCATAAATAATGTTATAAGATTAATGTTTTACTTTTTTAACAAATAAATCTTAAATGTTGGAAAAATTGAAATACTTTTAAATACGAAACCAAACCACCAGTAGGTGGCGGCAAGTCACTGTCTTAATGAGTGAGTCACCGATTCAGCCAATTCATTCAAAGGGCTAATTCATTTATTTAAATAAAGCAAGTGACTGTCTTTATGAATGGCCCACTGAATCACTGACTCGTTCAAAAATGCTGAATCATTCAGTAATGAAACACCGCTGTGTGTTACTCGGAGACGCGTGACTGTTCTGCTGTGGCTTTACTTAGAACTACTTTCATTAACAAAAACGGTCAATAATGTGTCTAAAATGTAAGTCAGTTAATATTAACTACTCGTTTACTGAACTACTGTTGTATAAAATCAATGTCACATTTGCAGTCGTGCTGGTGCTTAGTCGTGTGATGTTGCCTTACATATGTAATGTACAATATTATTTATTTATTATATTTTATTATATTTATTATAGATTTTCCTACCACAGTATGTTTGTTCATGTTTGTTTCTATGTGTGTGTTGTTGCGCCTATTAGTTTTGATTTTTCAGTGAGTCAGATAGGCTGCACGAACCTTAACTGGCGCAGCCTTGATACTGTCTGTTATCAGTCACCGTTTACACTGAAAGTAATAAAATCTGAAACATTCTTACCAAAGTTTTGGTGCTTCCCTAGTTATTGTTTGTTATTGATGTTTTAATCAGGTTACTTGTCCAGTCGGGCAAGTAAAATTCTCTTTCACTTGCACCTTCACAAAATTCACTTGTCCTGGACAAGTGGACAAGTGGACAAGTGTCAATGTCGAGCCCTGATACAACTTTAGTGTTCTGTACCTTAAAAAGTTGTGACCAAATTCCATACAGTATGGTAACATACATATTATTGGGAATAAACTTCAGATAACCTATGCACTAGTTGTACTGTAATTGCTTACTAGCTGCAAAAGTTACCTTTGTTGTTTGTTTATTTATTATTTTCTTAATATGGTAAATTTCTGAAAGTGCCCATGTAAGTTTACTAACCTGAAGGCAATGGAATCATAGATACGACATGCTCCTCTCCCTCCACACTGTTTTGTGCCCCATTTCAGACAGGTCCTGTCAATCAAGGCTCCAAAATATATTGTAGGGGGAATGACACCTAAAAAAGTTCCTCAAATAAACTTTTTTTCCTTCTGTTGTTTTAGAATCTTGGGTTGAAAAGAAAATCCTCTTACCCAGAGTCCGCAAAAGCAAAGTATGCATACCAATAGCCAAAGACTTTAGTTCTGGATTAATGGATCTAAGAAAAGAACAGTTGAGGACATTAATTCATTTTTAAAATTGTTTATTTTTTTATTTTTTTTTATCTGTTTCTCATTCAGAAGTTTCCTAAGCAAATAATTCTAAAACAACAGTAATACAGGACAAACAAATCTATGTTTATGAGCCGAATACTGTATTACACAGTTTTTCTCAAAGACAATCAAATCTTTCAAAGGTGCACTGTTGGGAATAGTCATTACCTGAGCATAATGATGTAACCTGGTGTGGCTCCACAAGCTGAGAAAAATGAACCAATGACTGCAACCACCATGTAGAACTTAAACATGTAGTCACAATCACTCTTATGAGGGCACTGGCCCAGCACTGCTGACATATTTGCATGTAGGAGAAGTGACTCTCCAATGCACGTGCAGTTGTGGAATACCTTTGAAAAGAGTCAGATTATGTCAGTTACAAATCGCAAAGAAATTTTGTTTTTTGAGGAAAACATTTCAGCATTTTTATCCATATACTGGACTGATATGGTGTCCTGATTTTGAACTTCCAAAATGCAGTTTAAATGCAGCTTCAAACATTCCTAAATGCAGTTGTAAACGATCCCAGCTGAGAAAGAAGGGTCTTTCGACATACCCTAACTGTCTTGAGGCAGAATACACAGAGTTCAGGGAGAGTAAGGAAAGAAAAGCGTTTGAGATTAAAAAGTATTTAAATTTTATTTTTTAATGAAAATAACCAATCGTTTTACTAGAGAAGACCCTTCTTCCTCAGCTGGGATCGTTTACAACTGCATTTGGGATCGTTCGAAGCCGCATTTAAACCGCATTTTGAAAGTTCAAAATCGGGGCACAATATCAGTCCATTATATGGAGAAAAATGCTGAGATGTTTTCCTCAAAAAACTTCTTTACGGCTGAAGAAAGAAAGACATGAACATCTTGGATGATAAGGGGATGATTACATTGTTTGTGAATCTTTGTTTAGGAAGTGGACTTCTCCTTTAAAAACACAAAAATTGTTAGGACATTTAAAAAATTAAATCATTTTCTTTGCCTCGAAATTCACTTTTCTGTTAATGGAACAAATACTATTATTAGCTAAATTTGTTTCACAAGGAGATACATCAACAGTTTCACGTTTGAGTTTGTCTACTTAAATGTGTCACCGTAGTTATACATGGATGTTGTATACTATCAAAACAATGACAGCGGTATAGAAACATAGAGGTCTGTTGGTAAAACAGATTGAGCAACAGGCATGTGGATGTCTGAAAAAGTGGAAATTGCTTACCATCTCCTTGCCAACCCCAGTGGAGGTTTGGCAGCCAGCAAGGCAGGGTGAGGCATAGGTTAAGCCATTGTTGGCACATATGGGATCCCAGTGCTTAAGAGAGCAGGAGCAACCCATGTTACACTGAGAAATGAGTGTGTTCTGCTGGTAGGACACATCTGGAGCCCTGATGGAAATACACTGAATAATTAAACCACTTAAAATTCAGTTTATTTACACTAAATAGAGTTAAAAATGTCCCAGGTGAAAAAAAAAAACTGCACTTCCATTTCACACACTAATTTTGTACTTAATATACTAAAAACTATTCTTTAGAACTTCTTAAGATAAACTTAAGATCATCTAAGTTTACTCAACTGTGTTATTTTGGGACACCATGAATTTGAACTAAAATATGCATTTAACATACTATCTCTATATTTAAAAATGTATTTAGTTACCACTTGTACACTTTAAGAAGTTTTTACCAGTTTCAACTTAAAACCTTAGGTTTAAATGAGCAGTCATTTAAACATATTTTATTGTAGTGAGTTGAAGTGACTTGTGCTTTTAAGTTGATTTAACTTAAAATTTTAAGGCAGCTGCTGAACTTAAGTTTTTAAGTTGAAACTGGAGAAAACTTTTACAGTGTAGTACACTTGAACCCATCTTTCTTACACTAGTACACTCAAGAGGTAATTAAATACATTTCTTAAATATGATGAGTGCAGGTTACGACAACAATGGAGGAGCCCACAACGCAGACGTTGGAGTGAAATGATGCCGATGGTCTAGGTGGCCACAATGGAGCCTGAGCAATGACCTTAACCCTAACCCCTAAGATGGAAGGGGTGTAACCATGCCACTGAGTGGTGGTAAGAGAGGCATTGAGGGACTGGTGGGAGACAGTGAAAACTGGGCAGTAGGCATGGCTGAGGTGCTGGGTAACTGAATGAAGAGGGACAGAAAAGTTATGGAGATACAAATTCACAGGAGAGCATAGAACTGACGGTGGGAGAGGGAGGTTGGACACAATCAGCAAGCCCAAAACAAAATCAGGAATGGTAGGGGTTAAATGAAAATTAAGCAGCATTTCACAGGACACCAGCGCCCACTCCACAAAAACGTCAAGGCTCCCTCGAGGACCCTCCCTGGACAACTGTGCCTTTGTAGCGGTTTTTAGATCAGCATACAGGAACAAATATAAACAGTTGCCTAGGAAGGTAGATTGATATGCAAGGCCGAGAAATGCCTCCAGGTGTTCCTCGATGAGACCGTTACCCTGCTCAAGGCACAAGAGGTGAACTGCAGAGATGTCCATGATGACGGGAAAATGGCACACCAAAATGTGAACTCACTAACCAAAATACATTTCAAAAAATACACTGGTCATGCCTTCTGTCAAGGTTTGTAGGCAGGACGGTCCAAGTAGTGTGTAAGTGTGACAAATAACTTTTAACTGGTAGTGTTTAAATGCTTGAAGAGAAAGTAGTTAATATCAAAATTGCTATTGTTATTGTATTTTCACACATTAAGAACTGGAGTCTCTGAGACCAAACAGAACATGAAGGTTAAAAGATGCAATTCCATTATTCCATTGACTGCTCAAAGCTGCCAGATAGAGCGATGGTAACAAACAATGAATTGTAGTAAAATTTATGAAGTGTTTACCCTTGATATGACACTGTAAGTCCAGCCACATGTAAGTTGTCACACTGCAGGAAATACTCAACAAGGATCGAAGCGAAAGACAGAACAGATACTGCAATGCAGAACTTGGATGCTCCAAGAATATTCAGTTTGAACTTCTTCATCATAAACCCCCCAGTGATGATTCCCAAAGCCACAGCTGGTAAATTTAAAATGCCTGGAAACACAAAATTTTAATGAATTCATGATGCTTAATTTATTTAATAATATGGACATAATAATGATAACAAGGTTGGGGGCACATAACCTCAAATCTTTTTAATAACACATTATGCCAGTAAAAAGCAATGGATATTTAGAAATTTAAGGCTTTTTTGGATTGTTTGGTGTCAAGGCTTTGATTTTTGTGAAAATTAGTTTTTAGTTTTTTGGGGTTTTTTTACATGTATGAAAAAGAGGAACACTAATTGGCACTCATTTCGTATAAAGGCTTCACTATGTGCCCTTAGACAAACTGCAAATTAATATTAAACAGATAAATATAAACCCACCTATCAAAAATATGGCTCTTGATGCTGCCTGGCCGTAAATTTGCTCCATGTACTTTGGCTGAAATGTGATCATTCCCATAACACCATTGATTTGTGTGATAGCGGTGATAATGAGGATCATGTAAACTGAGTTGCTAAAGAGTTTTTTCAGTGATGGTAGAAAATCTAGAAAAAAGTTGAAGTTGAAGGGTCATGTATGCTCAATATCTCAACCAAACCTTATGAATAAACATATTTAAAATGAAACATTTAATGAAATGCACACCTTTAGCCAGAGCTGCCATGGAAACCGGAGCTGGTTTGTTGGAAGCAGTACTGTGTTTGTTGTTTTCGGGAATGAAACTGTCTTGCTCACCCTCTAGAACATTCGATTTTTTCTCAGTTTCAGTCTCACCCTCCTTAGGGAGAGACTTGGGAAGGAACCAAAAGGGAATTCCAGCCAGTAACATCACTCCACCAGTTAACAAAAAGCCCAGCCACCAGGCACCAACCCAACGTGAGTCTTTGTGGTTGATGGTTATGGTATCTTCAGAAAAACAGACATGGACATTTACTCATATCAGTCAAAAGTGTTTATAATTTGAAATCCTAACAAACAGTACTACCGAAGTCAGTCAGTCAGTAATTATATAGAAGACCATTTATCATAAAGCCATGTCATTGATTAAAATGATCATCTACACTACAAGAGTGATTTTTCAATGGTAAACTTTTAAACTTGTAAAAGTAACCTGGTCAGTCAATTAGACTAAAAGTCAAACATTTACTTTTAACATAAATCACATACAACAAGCAGCTATGACATAGTGTAATAACAGACAAAGAGCCATTATCAGTCAAAAATATGTTTGCAATCCTCACTGGGTAAACAGGTGAATACCTAAGTCCACTGCTCCTATGTCCACATAGAGCTTGGCACAGAAGGATCCTAACATGAATCCAAATATGGGCCCTATCATTGCCACAGTCTGTATGAGAGCTGAAAAAAAAAAATATATAAAAACACTGATTCACAGTCACCACCAAGAATCATGAAAGTTACAAATTAAAGTTTTTGATCATGTTGTTTCAATATTTCAACTATAATTATTTAATTATGTTTGACTTCAAGGGTGTTATACATGTCACAAGGACAGACAGAGCACAGCAAGCATGTAATGGTCTTAGTGCAGGGTTTAATAAAGTGCAGAGCAGAGGTACAGTGATATAAACAGTTAAGTGCCAAATGGCAGAAAGGTTATCAAACCTAACTTGACAATAAGCGATTCTTTATCTTGCATGTTTGGGAATAGCTCAACAGGATCATCTGTGTTTTGTGCTGGCTTATTTGGAGGAACTGATGAGGCTGGTGACAGGTGTGGTGATTGTGGAGTGTGCACAGGTGGATTGCAGAGAGGATTATGGGAGGTGAAGTGTGCTAAAGTGACAGGCATAGTGAATGCAGTTAGTGATCATGACAGTATTCCCCCCTTCCAGAAGGTGCAACCTCATGCAAAACAGAGTCCAGGAGGGTGGGAGGGTGTCCTGGAGCTGTGACAAATGATTAGGCAGTTGAACAGTTAGAGCAGGAAGCCACAACAGAGCTGGCAGAGCAGGCAGAGCAGGAGGCCTGAGCAGGGCTGACGGGACAGAAGACCTCCACGCCACAGCAGATGACCACCACTGCAAATCTATCAAGATAGATTTCCACAGTGGATTTGAAGTGCTCCACGTCAAAGAAGATGAGATTGAAGACCTCTTCAGCTGAGCAGACAGAGCTGAAAACCACCATGGTGGATTATGTGAATCTGGAAACGAACACAGCAGTTCAGATGAGACAGGAGATTCCCACAGTGGGTCAGGCAGAGCAGGAAGCCACCAAGGTAGAGCACCAGACCACCACAACAAACCTGGACAACACCACTGAGGCGTAGGTCAAGCTGGCAGAGCAGGAGAATCCCCATAGTGGAGCTGAAGGCCATCATATCCAAGCAGACAAATTTAACCACAGGCAGATTGGTTGGTTAGAGACCATCAGGAGGATTAGCTTGCTTGACATGGGTGACAGTCTTGAGAACATCTGGAGTGGCAATTGGCTTCTTTGCATCTGGAGAACTGATTTCAGTGGACCAAATGAGACAAAAAGATAAGCAGAGAGTGCTGGTTCCATCCATGGCCAAGACAAGGGAACATTGATCGGCCTTCGTGGCCATGTTGAGGAGGCTTTGATCGCCCTTTACGGCCATGACGAGGGCACATAGATTGGTCTCCGTGACCATGCTTGAATAGACATGTACTACATCAATGGCTATGTCAGAGCAAACATGTAACTCAGGGCTGACCTTCTGGTCCCTTCAGACAGACAGGAAACTCTGGAACGATCTCCATGGCCGCATCAGAACAGACAGAAAATTCAAGAACAATCTCCATGGTCATACAACTCTGGGACAAGAGTGGGCAGTGTGATGAGCTCTGGGATTAAAGTGGGCACTGGGCTGAGCTCAGGGTCTAGTGTAAGCTCCTGACTGAGTTCAGGAAATTGAATGGGTTCTTTGTAGAGTTCAGGGAGTTGAGCAGACTCCTGATGGAGTTTGGGGCAATGAGCAGACTCTGGAGCGGACTCTTGGTTTAACTCTGGAGCGAGAGTGAGCTTCTGAGCTGACTCATGGGTTAGAGCAGGGATAGGCAATGTCGGTCCTGGAGTGCCGACATCCTGCAGAGTTTAGTTCAACC
Organism: Labeo calbasu; assembly: GCA_019740295.1. NCBI lineage: Eukaryota > Metazoa > Chordata > Actinopteri > Cypriniformes > Cyprinidae > Labeo > Labeo calbasu. The sequence continues at coordinate 30,289 of JAHKKF010517692.1, read as the reverse complement.
CTGAAAAAACTTACCTGCCTGTAGCCCTAGTAATCCTGAAGACCTTGATTAGCTTGTTCAGATGTGTTTGATTAGAGTTGGAACTAAACTCTGCAGGTCATCGGCACTCCAGGACCGACGTTGCCCATACCTGGGATAGGGCATACTCTGGAGTGGACTCTTGGTCTGGGGACAATTCTCGTACAAACTCATAAACTGGAGAGGAATTTGGAGTAAACCTACAGGTGGGTAAGGACTCTAGAGCAAACTCAGGATCTAGAGCAGACTATGATGCAGGTTTTGGGGTTAGAGCAGGCTTTGATGCAGATTCAGGAACTCTGGAACTGGAATCATCACTGTACTGTGCTCAGGGGCTGGAGCCCCTCTGTGGCTACTTCAGGGCAAATGGGTAACTCAGGGCTGACCTTCATGGTTGCATCCAAACAGACAGGAAACTCAGGAACAGTCTTCATGGTCACATCAGAACAGACAGGAACTTTGAGAACAAACTCAATGGTCATAGCAGGATACCACTCAGGGATGAGAGTGGGCAGTAGGCTGAGCTTGGTGGCTAGTGTAGGCTCCTGACTGATTGCAGAGAATTGAATGGGCTCTTTGTAGAGTTCAGGGAGCCGAGCAGGCTCCTGACTGAGTTCAGGGGAATGAGCAAATCCCAGGCTAATCTCTGGAACGGACTCTTGGTTTAACTCTGGAGCAGGAGTGAGCTCTTGAGTTAAATCATGGGTTGGAACATACTCTGGAACAGACTCTTGGTCTGGGCACAATTCTCGTATGAACTCTCAAACTGGAATTTGGGGTAACCTACAGGTGGATAAGGACTCTGGAGCAAACTCTGATGCAGTTTTGGGGGGTAGAGCAGGCTCTGATGCAGATTCAGGAACCGGGACATACTCGATACAGAACTCTGGAGCTGGAATCATCACTGTACTGTGCTCAGGGGCTGCAGCTAACACTAGATTGTGGTCATAGGCTGGAGCCATCACTGCACGATGTGCTCAGGGGCTGGAATGGGCTAAGGAGTTTATGTTAGTGTAAACTCTGGAACTAGCTCTCAGGTCATAATGGATTTTTTGAGCTAGAATGGAATCAGGGATGGACTCTCAGGCTGGAGAAAACTTGTAGACTGTAGCAGGCTTGTGGCCTGAAGCAGTGAGAAGACATCGAATAGGTAAGGGTATTCATATTAGAAGTGAACAGACCTAAAACTGCTGAACTGGGTTTCATGGATCTTTGAAGAGACATGATAGGGAAATCCCCCAATTTAGACATCAGACTCACAGGAGCTGCTCACTTGAAAAGATCCCGCTCCACCTCACCTACAATAAATGGAGCCACATGATGTCTAGAGACAGTTCAAGACTGATGCCCAAACCTTTGCTGGTGAAGAGAGGATCTTGTCTAGCCCAGTCCAAAACACAGTCTTTAAGATGTAATAGATGTCCTATAGATGTATTGCAGATGAGCAAACACTCATAAGTGCAAAAATATAAGTCTTCCAGATGTAAATGCAGACATCAAATAGAAGTCTCCGTGATGTATGTGTGCTATCAGGGCTGTAAGTATTTGTATTAATGATCAATAAATAACAACAATTAAGATGAAAATTGGTAAGGTGAAATTGGTATGTTCTGACATTTAATGGGGTTGCAAAGTAACTAGCAGGATGTTAATATATGCTTGAATGTATGCCATAATTGGTAATATAATAATTGAAATGGGTAATCAATCATACCTATGTAAAAAGCAGTGTTTTCCTCTCTTGAAAAATCATCCAGATAAGATAACCCAAGAGGCATTACGGGTGTCTCTCCTACCCCTCGGAGCATGTTCCCAAGAAAGACATAGAGCCACAAGGAGGAACTGGCTGCTTTCTCACATTCTTTAAAAACAAAAACACCACAAATTAACAACTACACACACAACTCTGTAACACGCTCCAATGTCAATATCTGCAAGTCTACTTTTGTAGATTTCCAGTGTTTCAATTACATAAAAAAAACAATGAAGCCCAATATATTAAGCTTTCCAAAATTCAAAGTTCAGAAAAGAGAAGCTAGATTGCTTTGACAGATCTGTGTGCAGGGGATTGTGGGTAGTACAATCATATTACAAGCCAAACATGCCAAATGATTCCACAAGTCAGCTTTCTAATCTTATGTTTTCTGAGAATTAAGTTATTTCTGGATTATTTCTTATGAATGTGGATGGCAGCATTAGGGTGGATCTTACAAAAATTGTATATATGTCTGGGTCATATATCAGCCAAAAATGAGAAGAGTAAATGAGATTATTATTATACATAATGAAAAAGAATATCTGAGGTGAACCCAATGTGACGCAAACATTTCAACATTCACCTTTTTTTTTTTTTGTAAGAAGAAATTTCTCTAGAATACTCTTAAGTTTATTATTGTGAAAAATTAGTTGCAGTATCCTAATATATGGTTTAATTATCTTATCTTAGGTCTGTCTCAGGGTCAGGGTTGAACAACTTACCTGCTTGAGTTTCCACTGTGGGAATTTCATTATCTTGTGCAAGTCTCCCATTGGTTAAGCATGGTAGAAAACTCTCTGTACCATTAGAGTCAGAGAAATGTGAAATTGTTGTCTCATATTTGTAACTGTGGAAAGCAAACACTCATTTGACACATATTATTTATCTTTTATCCTTGTAGACTCAAACACGGTAACTAACAGGAGTTAAGAGTAGTTGACCAACTTACGGTCCTTGGAAGAAACGTGGTGCCGCAGTTATGAAGGATCCCATGGCCATGATTAAACACCCAGCTGCTATGAGTCGTGGTCTGTGAAGCTTAGCGCCAAAGTAACTCACAAAAGCTATTACAAGCAGATTGCCTGAAATGAACAAAAAAAGATAACCTGTTAACATCACCACTCATTTTTACCATAAGGAGAGAAATAAATTGTACTTGTACTATAACTTACTGCAATACAGAATATAATTAAAAGATATTTCGAATACATTGGTCCTAAAAAGTATTTGAATACTTAAGCCACACTGACAAATTTATGAATGTCACTATTAGATAGCATAACAGTCAAAGGTCATCTGTATTTTGATTTTACTTTAGTTGAACTTTGTATTTGTCTGTATTATTTTGCCCATACAGGACCTTTGCTATTTCGTCTCTTATGGTGACTGTCTGTGTCTGCTTTTTCGGACAAGCCTCAACATAAAAACAAGACTGCACTTGCCTAGAAATGAGCCTCTAGGGACTTTCATGGAGTACATAGAGTAGGTACTCCTCTATAATGGCCCCTCTTTCACCATCAGTGAGAGTGAGAAGGAAACCAGCATGTCAGCCACAGCCACCAGCCCAGCGACAATGAAGACAGAGCCCACCACAGATGCAGAGCCAGAGCGATCAAACTGGCAACAATGAGGACTGAGCTCTGCCTGCACTGTGTCCTTTCAGTCATTCCCCTCCTCCCATGCTGGATTTACCTGTAATTGGGCTTTGCGTCCCCAAGCTCAGCCAAGTGGCGTCAACACCCGAGCTCCACCTCGAACTTCTAGGCCTGTAACTCCACCTCTGCCTGTCAAGCAATGGCTTTTCCCTCCCTCGGCTTCACCTAGGACCGTAGTCCCTATAACTCAACTAGGCTTCCTTATCCTTCCGGCTCTGCCTTTGTCACTCCACGGACTTCCAGTCCACCACCTGCACCTCATCCCTCCACTCCTTCAGCTCCATCAGGCTCCTCCTTGCCCCCAGCTCAACCTTGCTCCTTGGTCGCTCCGATTCTGCCTCAATCCAGCCCCTGCATCTCTGCCCTCCAGGACCTTTTGTCTCACCAGGTCTTTTCAGTTCTTCATTTCCACCTGGGTCTCCATTGCCAGCATCTCTATCTCTGTCAGTTGTTTGCCTGGGAGCTGCCAAACCTCCACCATGGCTTCTCGCTCTTTTGACTCCACCGTGGGCTGACATCCTGGGGTTCCATCTGGGGATTCCTCCCTGGCTCCTCCTACCACTAATTCCTCCCTGGCTTCTGCTGCTCTTAACACCTCCCTTGCTCTTTCTGGTGGCTGCTCTGCCCTTGCTCCTGTGGTCATCCCTTTTGCCTGCCCTGCCCACCTCTTGCGCTCACCTTACTTATTGATACTTACTCATTACTCACTAATCAGTGTTTGATTGGTTTGTTTCAGTCTATTTAAGCTTTGTTACTTTCTGTTCATTGTCATATCTCATTAGCATGATACTTCACCCCTAAACCTAATCGTCAGTGGGGCATAAGAAGATTGTACGAAAATGTATAAGTGAGATCATATGAATTAGCTGACAATTCAACAACTGTATACAATCACAAATTGCCATTAGAATGTGTGAGTTTTGAGGGTTTTGTATAAAACCCACACACTCTAATGGCAATCTGTTACATTTAGACCCAAAATATGTCATTTTCATTCCTACCAATTTCAAAACTTCCATCAATGAATCCAATCAGCGAGCTGGGAATGTCAAAACGCCTCTCAATCTGTGTGACAGAGCTCTTCATGTAGCTGCCCTGAAATGCTTTGGCAAAGTAAACAAAACACATGGCAGCCAAAAACATCTGAAGAAGAGAGAGAGAGAGAGAGTTAACATTTGGTTAACATTTAGCTAAAAAAGTAAGTGAGTTTATAAAGTTTTGTGGTCCTTAGCATTGTTGCTAAGTTGTTGTTAGGCTTTGCAAGGTGGTTAGTAGGTGGTAACGACAAAAAAGCCCACCCTAAATTTTCTAAGATATTCTGGTCCTTCAATATGTGTGGGACTCCTTTAAATGTCCATATATTTTTTGGGTGAAAAAAATCCAAAAACTGTAATTTCAAAAATAGTAGTGCAGTAGTGCACAATTTAAAAAGCTTCGCAATTTAAAATTTAAAGGGTTTGAATAGTGAATATTAATATTTATGCTTGAATTATTTATCACATTCCCAGTAGTTTAAGATGGTTTTTGTTATTGTAGGTTGTTCTTTCCAGGCTGACCAAGGTAATCTAACTAACCAGCTGAATCTAACTAACCAGGTAAACTAACCAGCTGAAATGTGCCCACCTAAAACAAGCAAACAAACCAGTATTACTATTAGCTAAGACCATCTTATGCAAGTTTTAGCTATTTACTGTAACTGAAGTAATTTTTGCATATTCCATTCTATTCTATACTATTCTATTCTATTCTATTCTATTCTATTAATTTATTTGTTTGGAATTACATGAAGGCAGGTTTTAAATTTAAAGAGGTGTGCAGAATAAGAACGGGTAGTTAATTGCTATAAATATGAAGTCCAACTAATGTTTGACAAACAAAAATTGTACAAATGTGTTTTGTCAATATATATTCAATGTACAGTCAAATCAAAACATTTTCAGGCACCAGATATAATTTTTAATATTTAGTGGGTGCAGGACACTATGGTTGATTTATGTAAGTGATGATAGCAAAATCAAGCAAAGTGTGACATATTATACCCAAAAATTCTTCATACAGTGGCCTAGTAAAACTGCTAAAAATTTGGGACCGAAAATTAATCAGACACTTTGACCTAACAAATGTTTTTTTTTTTTTTCTTTAATTGCTAATGTGACCTTTTTACACCACAGGCTGAACAAAATTAAGCATTGCTTGGCAAATGGTTAACAAAGTTACACAATTGATAGTTGTGTAAATATTGTCATACTAACAGTTTTTGGTTCTATCAAAGTTATCTGACATTGAATTTGATGAATTTGGCACAGTTCTTGTCATATTTTATTACCATTTTCTAAATGAAAAAACTGTGATAATGTAAAAAATATTATAATTAAGGTGTCTTAATAAATTTAGTTTAGACTGTATATTTATAGTTTTATGGTTTTGTTGTGTGTGTGTGTGTGTGTGTGTGTGTGTGTGTGTCTGTGTTGTTTTCAATATTTTACTTGAAATCTGTTTCTTTAATATAAATGCCAATTGATTTAATGCATTTAACATGCAATGAAATGGCACGTCCTGATTTTGCTGAGTTAGATGTGTTCCTGGGTCAACATATTTTGTTGATCCTGGAACAACATTTTAATCCAAAAATTTAATCTTGACCACATCCCTACACCTAAACCTACCCTTACACATGAGGAATCCCTAAAATCAGAGGAAATGATAGATGAATGATACTGATGTACAAGCACCAAACACTGATTGTAAGCCTAAACTTTACAAAAACTATAAACTGTTTTTTCAAATCTGATTGGTTAATCACCATGTTGTTCCAGGGTCAACAAAGATGTTGATCCAGAAACATGTTGGACTTGGTAAAATCAGGTTCTGCCAATGAAATGTACACATCTGTTTGTGACTTAAATGTCCAAATGATTTTTGAGGCCACTATACAAACTGATAAACTGAAAATATGCAGAGAAAGTCATTAGAGAGCAATTGCGTAGTGACGGGATTAAACAAGCTGTTATCAGTTCCGTGTATTTCATCAAAACGAGCCAACGTAGAGATAAGTCAAAATTACCTTTAATTTGGAGCAGCATGGCTCTCGTGCCGTCTTCTTTGCCACACTCATGATGCCCTGGAAGCGAACAATACAAATGACAGATGACAGAACAGTGCAGAGAGTGTTAACACCAAGATCATTATGAACATCACATTATTGTCGTGCAAATAGCATATTTTCCAGGGTCCATTGTTTACAGGAGTAAGAAAACATCATCTGAGAGGAAAGACCCCCGAGGGTGGAGCTGAGAGTGAATTCAGAAATTGCACCACATTTCCTGCAAGAGGAAGGGTGTTTGAAAAAATCAAAGTTTTCAAGAAGCATTGACAGCAGGACAAGTACTTTGTTGATGTTGGTAAAATGAAACGTGAAACAATGAAATGTGAACATTCCTGCTTTTGGCAAAAAAAAAGGGGTTTATTTTGGCTAAAAGAGACCAGTTGCAGAGGGGCCAGTTTCATAAAAGGTTTAGACTAGCCATCTAATGTCTTTTCTTTAAGAATGGTCAAAATGTTTACAATTTGGTTACATAAAAACTTAGATTAGCCTAAGTTGAATTCCAAATATAAGACTGATTACCCCTTAGTTGGTCAAACTAGTTCTTGAGACATTGTCTTAACATAGAGGCTAAGTTTATGCCACTGGTCCCAGGACTTTAACCATATTATGAAAATATTAACTGAAAGGTGTAACTGGGATCAAGAATCTTAATATTTACAAAAATAGTTTGCATTTTATTTCACTTTTTTATAAAAAGCACAAAAGTTGTTTAATGGCAGACTGGCCATTGTAACCCTTTACGGTGTAGCAAGCTTACATACATTTATTCACAGATATATTCACAGATGTGACAAATAGCTCTGGTCATAACAATAGCCTGACAGAATACAATGCATACCGCTAAAGAGATATCTTCTCTGCAACATGTGAAGACAGGATCTAGTTATAACGTGAAACCGGTCAGACAGTAAGAGATACACAGATCATACCTTTGCTGTTGTCTGTGTCCCTCAGAATGGATGGAGGACTCCGGCACTTTGCTCACATGTAAGGCCTTATCATTCAATGTTATTATATCACCTCTAATCAGTAACCAAACAGTCCAGTCATGTCCATCTGCTGATCGTGTCAACAGGTCACTTCTCTACAGCAAGGGGGGCTGGGATTTCTTAGAGGTACAGAGGACAGAGCAGACTAATGTTGTCTCATGTCTCATGTCTCTTTTTTTTTTTTTGGACAAACAGAGACGGGTAGCCGCAGTGAAAGGTTATTTTAGTTCCTGGGTCAGAGAAATTACCCTTGACTCCAATTCAAATACTCAATATCGGTCAGAATACTGCAGTTCCAGAAATTACAGGTTGGACCTCTGGCATAGATTTCCCACAGGAGTCACTATATCCAAAACTATCAAAATATCAATATTTATTAAAAAAAAACTTTGAATGAAACAAAGACTATACTTTTTTCAATAACACAGTAATGTAAAAACAAATACCACAAGTGTCAAATTAATTTATTATTGAATTAACGATTATTGTGAATTATGAATCCATAAAGTGGATCACAAAAACCTTTGAGGCCTTGACACCTGATATCAGGTTACAATCACACGTTTGATTTGGACATGAAATCACATTCAGAGTACAGATATACACAAGCATGACATTATTCATCAAATTGAAGTCATTATTGAAATATATTGCACATTATCGCAGTAGGTTTGAGGGAAAACAAGATAAAATAGTGATTATTATTATTGTTACAAGAAAAAAGACATTGATTTTGACAGATGATTGACAATTAATGAAGCTTGAAACATTCACTGATTCACTTGAAAAGTACACATGAAAGAAATCTGTTCATTTAGTTTAAAATTAAATCATCCCACACATCAGCAGATAATTATCAATTGTGCATATTCAACACACACCAGAGTTAATCACGTAACATTAACTAACATATTCAAACATTTGTAGGTAAACTTAATCTTCAGCCTTGCATTCACAGCCTGTGACATGTTTGTATGTGAAGTGGGTTGGAGTGTTTTTACTGCAAGTCAGTGTGATTTCTCTCATCTCATAACCTCTCTCTTTACAGCACTGGTGACTCTGTTCAAGCTGCAGCGTCCCGTTAGTATGAACCCACCTACAAGACAACACAACAATTAAAGCACTGAACTCAAGGGCCACATATACAAATTCCAGATAGCACATGTACGTCTGCAAGATGTCTGTTAAAGATCCCTTGATCTGGAAAGCATCTGCTGGGTACAAACATCCGACAGACGTCTGTAACATGTCAGTTTTAAATACATTATAAACATCTTAAAGACATCTAATAGACATATATTTGACAACTGATAGGAAGCGTCCTATAGATGTATTGCAGATGAGCAAACACTCTAAAAAATACGTCTTCCAGATGCAAATGCAGACGTCAAATAGACGTCTCTGTGATGTATGTGTGCTATCAGGGATGTTACATTGGCTTTATCTACTAAGACTAAAGGCATGATTTCCCAGATAGAACACGAATGTCTGCAAGATGTTTAAGATCGCTTGATCTGAAAAGCATCTGCTGTGTACAAACATCTGACAGATGTCTGTAAGATGTCAGTTTTACATACCTTCTAAATCATAAACATCCTAAACACATCTAATAGACATCTGTTTGACATCTAATAGGAAACGTCCTATAGATGTATTGCAGATAAGCAAACACTCAATAGACGTCAAATAGACATTTCCGTGATTTACGTGTGCAGAGTCATTAACACAGAGTTTGTAAAACAGAGATAAAGCACTAAACTTTTGTTGCTAAACTTTTGTACAATATTAGCTTTTTTTCTTTTCTTTTTTTTCTTTTTCGTTTTTCATCTGTTTGAAATGACTGTAATCTGATTTCAACTGACTAAAATCATAACATTTTGTTATTACATTTGTTTGTTATTTTAAATAAATTGGTATTTAAACATATGCATCACAAATATTTGGCACTATTATTATGACCCTAAAATTAGGGCTTTTACCTCAAATGTGACTTAAAAGAAACCTCCAGAAGACTTTCTCATATTATATCTCTATCACAAATAATTGTATTTTAATATTAGCAAATTATTTGAAACTATTGCATGGGGCTAAAGGCCTCATTTAAGGAAAATTTGTGCAAAAATATAATATGAACATATGAACAATATACATGCAAAATACATTTTTCAGTTTTTAGTCTTTACCTTAATGTTTCTTTTTCCATAATTTATGTACATAGTTTTGCACTATAGTTTTGTACATAAATTTATCAAAGCTGCAGATGATTTGCCAGTATGAAAATGCAAGTATTTGTATTTTATAAGAACATTATTAAATAAAAATCATAAAAAAAAAAAAAAAAATTTACAAAATGGGAGGTGAGACTCAATACTCATACATACCTTTAAAATCTAAAAAAATAAAAATAAAAAATCTGTTGTGGAAAAGTGACAAATGTTCTGACAATACCCTCTAGTGGCCAAAAGGCTATTTGTCAAGGAACTATTTAATGTTTGGCAGATGTGTACTAATTGCTTTTAGCTGCATATTATCTGATGCTACAACAGGCCTTCACATTAACATCCATCTGACAAAGTGTCGCTAAAATTTGCTTATTTGAGAATAAACAGGCTGTAAAATTAGATGTTAGACTTGCCTGTTGTGTGTCTCACACTGGCCCTCACAAATGGGCAGTTCGACTTCCTGTGTGCAGTCAGAAATTGTGAGGTTCATCCTCGTCAGTCTGGCAGTGCATGAAACATTACCTATAATACACAGAACAAAATGTCAGTCAGCAGCAAATCATGTCTCAAATCATGAAGTAAAAAATAAAATAACCTTAAAATTATACGTAATAAAAATTGACAACATAGTTACAACATTGTTTGACTGCATGCTCAAAAACACAGAAAAGTAGTATGGCAAATGGGAAACATTAAAAATTGTATTTTCATGATAAGGTATAATCCTTTACTGACTGCTCTTAAGCTTGGTTACAGTGACAGCAATTTCTTATGTTATGTACATTTGTGTAAACCTACATGAATAGCAGCAATGATGTTCATCCCACACTCGCAAATCCTGCATACACACAAAAACATAATAAATTAATTTAATAGAAAATAGAATCAGAAAAGGAAAGACTTCTTAATTGCTATGCACATGAGCAGTTTGTATCAGATTGTGATACTGATGTGAGTTTGGTCATTCTCACCTCAGCACAGGTTTGCAGTGGACACACGGTTTTCTCAACCTCCATTCCCGTCTGACTACAGCTAAAAGACTCACACGGATGTGAAGGGTCTGTCCACCGATCACCCACCTGTATACACCAGAGAGAGAGAGAACACATATACATACATTGTTCAATGTATTTTGTGCTAAATTTAGGTACAGCAATGCATTTTAAAGAGGTCTCTGAAACTATACAAAACAAGCAAAACTCTGTGTTTTTGTGGAAATATGTTAACTGTTTCCTTACCTTGTAAATCTCTCCATTGTACTCGCAGCTCTTGTCAACTGTAATAAAAGTTAAGAACACATACTCTAAATCTATTTTTCCAACGGTGGAACACATGAAATAATCATTTTAAAAGAATACGTATTTATTCCCAGCTCCAGTGGCACTCTACACTATGTTACTCTGTGGGAAGATAGCAAAATTACCACAGATCTGATTGTCACAGCAGTCGGAGACCAGGATGGAGTAGGCGCTGCAGACCGGAGCACGTTCTTGAGGTTTGGGTATGCACTCTTCAGTTCTGGTCTGGTTATTACATGTGCATATGTGGCAGTTTGATTCCCATACTGCCCCCACCTGGAAGATGGAAGAATACTGTTATGCTGTATCCGAAATAAACAACTGTTTACAGATATTCTTAAACAGAAGTTTATGGTTTACTATTAAACAAAGTCTTACCGGCATCGGCTCACCCAATGGTCCTTTACATGCTGAAAATTAGATAAATATGCAATAAATGACTTAATTTAGAGAATAAAGCATTTTTTTTTTTTTTTTTTTTTTTAGAAAAACCAGGATTGGCCTTTAAATAAAAACTATTGTTTTGCACTATTTGGTTGAATTCTTCACTCACGTGTGCATTCGGGCACACAGATTTGCTTGTGCTCTTCTGCAAGTATCTGGTCATCTGGACAAAAACAGCCTGATCTCAGGCCAACCACAGAGGTTGCAGACACACGAACACTGAGGAGACAATAGAGTGATGGGCGTGAGGGCATACATGGAACATCACGCTTACCGGCAAACATGCAATCCTAGTTCTAACCATAAGAAATAAACAAATCTCTTTAAGAGAAATCTACACTTTAAAAAATCCTGAGTTATTTTTTTAATCCAAATGCTCGGTTCAGCCCGTTCGGTCATTTTATTGGGTTGTTTTTAATGTTTTACACAGGCGCTGGGTTATTTTTTGAACCCAAATGCTGGGTTAAACTTGTTGGGTAATTTTATTGGGTTATTTTTATTATTTTTTACCCAGGTGCTAGGTAGTTGCTGGGTCAATTATAAAGCTGTTTTTTTTTTTTTTTCTACCCAACCGCTGGGTTAAGCCTGTCTCTGATGAAACAACCCAGCTGCTGAGTTACAGTAAGTGCCAATGTTGCCAAGTCTGCGGTTTTTCGGCGGAATTGGGCTACTTTTACACTGTTGCTGTGGGTAGTTTTTGATGTCCGCGGGTTGAAGCGGCCCAGAATGCGATTTTTAAAGTGGTACACCCCTCAAAATATGATTGGGCTAGTTTTGAGTAGCAATTGGGGGGGTTTTGTTTCAAAAACCTGGCAACCCTGGTAAGAGTGTAGGCGTTTTGAGTCCTCTACAGGTGAGAATGGTTCACAACACTGCTGATTTGGAGTACTTCTTCAGTGAAAATACATTTGATTTAATAGTCTTTACTGTGCTTTACTGTGCTGTAAACTGTATTATTTTATGCAATATAAGGACCAGATGTCAGTGAGCTGCGTTAGCAGCGGTCACTTCGCTTGATAGAAACGGCTTTTGCCTTCCATAAAATAAATGGATTTTATTTGTTATAGTACTGAGTTTAATTGAATTTGATGCTAAAATGTTCTGTAATGTCAGTACTATCGGGCAGGTTTTGGAGTCACACCATCTTTCAGCTACGAGTGAAATGCAAGGCCACGGTCTGTAGTTCACAGTTACCCCGGCAAACGGCAGCCCTTCACCGGTTCATATTACGAAAACACACCGGCACGAGAATTAGCGCTATTTCGGTAAAAAGTGATTACAGAGAACAGCTGAATACACTAAAATTAAAATGGTACTTTTAAATATTACATTTTTATGTCTAAAATGCTTATTAAATGAATTTAAATATATGTAATATTGTAAACTACACTGTATTCACCCAAATAAATTCAATTTGTCATGTATTCTGTCCATGTGTTCTTGCTTAATAATAAATGTGCGTCTTTTGATTATTGCTGTTGCCTCTAGTAATTCCAAAGTCCCTTTAAGGCAAGTCATTTCACTCGGCCACCATCTTTGAAACGCCATTGGGCATGCAAGTGCAGCTCCTATCTCTTTGAATGGGGAAACATAAAATTCTCCCAAAATGGTTCTCCATGACTTTACTAATCAACGATTGGCCCTTTCATTTAGAAGGTGGGGTGTATTCGCCATATTGGGCGATGCACTTTCTCCCATTCATAAGTATAAGAAATGCACTGGTGCATGTCTGTCTATATATAAAGTCTTTGGTAATTCTGTGTGTGTGTTTTTTATAAGTTCCAGTCCATTTTAAACCAGCAATATAATCATTTTTAAATAATAGCTGACTTAAATAAAATAACCCAGCATGTCTGGTAAAAAACATTTAACCCACCCAACTGGGAATCTTTTAAAGTACAATTTTTCTTACCCGCCTCGACAGACATCATTTTGAGACTCTCGACACTCGTCATACATCATTCCTGCAGGACATGTGATCTCTAAAACACAGTGGAATATAATTAGAAGACAGCAAGTCTACCACCAAAACATTTTGATATTACAGATTAAGTTACAAAGTCAAATGCACATTTAAAAAGAAACCAAAGCTTCATCCACACTCATAAACCTCTAAGGGTTTTTGCAAAGACTTGCAGGTCTTTTAACTCGTAAACATTTAGATTTTAAGATGATGTTAATATTGTTGTAGACATCAGTGTACAAATTTATATTTGTTTAAATATAACTGTGCTACTATTTTCTGAAACTGTGCTTTCATGCTGTTTTCTTACCACAGGAGCCATTGGTAAGGTATCTCCAGTCCACACAAATACCAATCCTTTTGCACTCTGATGCTGCGTACTCCAGAGAGGAACAGGCACCAACACTACTCTTGTATGAACAGTAGTCAAACCGGCAATTCTTCTCCACGTCTGTAAGTTTGATCCTTTCACCACACTCTGTAAACACTCTGAGTAAAAGAAGTTAGCACCTATTGTTATAGTCACAATGCAACAAGCTAAGCAAAACTATGAAGTTGTTTGTCATATTCTACGGGGGTAAAAAATCTTTTTTTTTCTTTCATTTTAAAAACCCAGCTGTTATGTTAACCTCAGTGGATTTAAAAACCCCAACAGTGGCTTACTCATGGTGAAGGAGGTCACATATTGTAGGATTGCAGGGAGGAGAAGACGGAAGTGGAGTTGGAGGTGGAGATGGCGGTGGAGGGACACAAGGAACATTGGTGAGCGCAGATTTGCAGTAGGGTTTCAGAGGGTCTTCTACAACCCAGTCATATGAAGTCTTATCACAGCAGTTATCATCTTCAATTACACCGTTTCTTCGAATGCACGACTGCCCACCACAAATACCTACAAGATCAAACAGATCAAGAGTGCCTAAGGTTATCACAGCCATTAAACATATATTTAAAGTCTGTGATATCATGTACCATGAACCATACATTGTCCAATGTGCCAGTTACTTTCTATCAAAGGTTAAATTATTTTAATGGCGTACCACACTGTCCTTGGGTGTTGTTATAGAAGTGCTCCATTGCCAGGTTGATTATCAGATTGTTGAAAGATGAAAGAGAAACATGGGAACGGATGGGCTTGATGTAGATGTTGGCCTGGCCACCACTGTTTTCAAACTTGAAGACCTGATTTTCATATGGTGGTTTTATAATCTCCTCGTTCAAAGTAGACTGTAAAAAGATAGAGACAATCTGCTTATTATCAAAGCTTAAAGGAACTATCATCCCAAGTCATTCATAGAAATAGACTAGCAGAGAACTGTGGGTATGGGCCAAAAATCAGGTTTATTGTTAGATATTTGCGTGTTTGAGTTCCTTGAGTTGAGTTCATTTTCTTTGAACTTTTAGATTTGAGGATGTTTGGTTCAAATAATAATTAATCTGATTTCATGACAAAAGCTTTTTTGCGAGACGCCCAATACTGGGGGGGTAGTAATCTGGCAGGGGTCAACACCGGAAAGCGAAATATATGGAGCTGTAATCATGTGTGCAAAAATGATTACAAGTGCTTACTGTTTTACCACCTCTAGTGGTTTATTTCAGTGACCTGTACTTATTGTTATGTATTTCGTGTCTTGCAAAAAAAAGTTCACACAGGTATGTTTTCGAATCCAGATCAGGTAGTAAATAATGGTTTATGTAATCTGGTATTGACAATAAAAAGCTGACCGTAAAAGTCAACCGGACAGTCTGTTCCTGTCTTTTAGTTAAAATATGAAGAAATATGGGCCACACTTACATATAAATGTATGGCTCTGGGAGACTAATGCATGAGTTAGCAGCGTTTTTTTTTTTTTATCATTATAAACATACCTCTACTGTGAACTCCTCTGTTACTGTAAGTGTGGCAGTATCATTCCAGTACTTTAATGTAATTCCCCTAGAACAAGAATTATCAATTTCCGGCACACAGTAGTAGTTGTCTACAGTAATGCTTAATCTATGCTGCAGAATTCGCTCCTCCACCAGAGTGTAGGTGCAGTTATCCATGAAGTCAAAAGCGATCCCCTGGAAGGAGATGTAGTGTGGGTCTCCATAAACCTGACACTCGCCTGAGAAAGAAACCAGGAAAAATAGACAAAAAATTGATGTACAAGGAAAGCATTTCTTATTTTCTATTGGCTAGACAAACAGATAGCCACACCACTAACTAGTCCCAGTGGTTTAGTCAACGTTTATATGACTTACAGTCGTTACTTACAGTCACACTGACAGTGCTCACAACAAGTCTCTTCATCTTTAACAAAAGACATCTTGCTTCTAGGGCAATCAGTTCTGATTCTTGTTGTTGGACAGGTAATGTGAGCTACCTCAATCACTCCACCCTTACAGACTTTATCAGCACAATCCTCTCTCCAGGTTTCTCCACATGGCCAGCTTTGGTTTCGCATCACATCTTTACACTCACACACTAATTTAAAGAAAATAAAATGAATAAACAATCATAAACATAAACTTAATGATTCAAAACCCCGGAGTTATGTTATCTTGTAGTAGCGTATTTGTGAGTTGAATACCTGGAGTTGTATGTTCAGTGGTAAGTACTGTGGTACTGAGTAGAGATGTCGGAGAAGGGGTCATTGCTGTAGGAATAATAGTCATAGACACTTCTTGAAAAAATCCTTAAGATATTTTACTTAATTAATCCAAAGCCTGGGGTTATGTTATCTTGTAGTACTGTATTTCTGAGCTGAGTGAGTAGTGCTGTAACCTGGAGTTTTATGTTCAGTGGTAGGTACTGTAGTACTGGGTAGAGATGTTAGAGAAGAGGTCACTGCTGTAGGAAAAATAGTTATAGACACTTCTTGAAAAAAATCATAAAGATATTTAACTTAATTAATCAAAACCCTGGGGTTATATTATCTTGTAGTAGAGTATTCGTGAGTTGAATGAGTGGTACTATTACCTGGAGTTGTTTGTTTAGTGGTAGGTACTGTAGTACTGAGTAGAGATGTCAGAGAAGAGGTCATTGCTGTAGGATTAGTAGTTGTAGATGCTTCTTGAAATGAAGTTTGACTGCTGATAGTAGGGCCAGTGACTATTACTATTCCTAGTGGGAATGAGAGAAAAACAGTAACCAGTACAAAATACATTTGTGTGGCATTTTTAGCACATTCGAAGTTTTGTTGTTTTGTGTTTATAATAATATTACTGGCTTTGAACTTAAAGAAACCATTGCTTAAATGTTCATTTTAGTACAATTGTATTTTTGTAGTAGCTTCCACACCTGTTGTAGACACTGTTGACACAGTAGTGCTGTATTTTACTGAGGTTGTAGCTTCAGTCGTTGGCTGAGTTGTGGTTGTGTATTGTTTTGTTGATATGGTTGGTTCAGCTGTGCTCTCACTTGTTGGTGGTTGTGTTGTGGTTTTATATTCTGTTGTGCTCTCAGTTGTTGGTTCTTCTGTTGTGTATTCTGTTGTACTTTCTGAAGTTGGTAAGTGTGTTGTGGTTGTTTCTTCTATTGGAGTTGAATATGTTTCTGTTGTACTTTCAGTTGTTGTTGGATGTGTTGTGGTTCTGTGTTCTGTTGTGCTTTCGGTTGGTGGTGGTTGTATTGTGGTTGTTTCTTCCACTGGAGTTGTATATGTTTCTGTTGTACTTCTAGTTGTTGATGGGTATGTTGTGGTTGTTTCTTCCATTGGAGTTGTGTATGTTTCTGTTGTAGTTTCAGTTGTTGATGGAAGTGTTGTGCTTTCAGTTGGTGGTGGTTGTGCTGTTGTTGTTTCTTTCATTGGAGTTGTGTATGTTTCTGTTGTAATTTCAGTTGTTGATAGATGTGTTGAGGTTCTATGTTCTGTTGTGCTCTCAGTTGGTGGTTGTTGTGTTGTAGTTGTCTCTTCCACTGGAGTTGTATATGTTTCAGTTGTACTTTCGGTTGTTGTCGGCCGTGTTGTGGTTCTGTGTTCTGTTGTGCTCTCAGTTGGTGGTGGTTGTGTTGTGGTTGTTTCTTCTATTGGAGTTGTATACGTTTCTGTTGTACTTTCAACTGTCGATGGACTTGTTGTGGTTCTGTGTTCTGTTGTGCTCTCAGTTGGTGGTTGTTGTGTTGTAGTTGTCTCTTCCACTGGAGTTGTATATGTTTCTGTTGTACTTTC
>JAHKKF010517692.1:1996-12432 GCA_019740295.1 Labeo calbasu | reverse complement strand
GGTGGTTGTTGTGTTGTAGTTGTCTCTTCCACTGGAGTTGTATATGTTTCTGTTGTACTTTCGGTTGTTAACGGCGGTGTTGTGGTTCTGTGTTCTGTTGTGCTCTCAGTTGGTGGTGGTTGTGTTGTGGTTGTTTCTTCAACTGGAGTTGTATATGTTTCTGTTGTACTTTCAATTGTCGATGAACGTGTTGTGGTTCTGTGTTCTGTTGTGCTCTCAGTTGTTGGTGGATGTGTTGTGGTTGTATATTCTGTTGTTCTCTCTGTTGTTGGCAATGGTGTTGTGTATTCCTTTGTGCTCTGTGAGGTTGTTGTTTGTGTTGTGGTTTTGTATTCTGTTGTCTTCTCAGTTGTTGGTTTTGTTGTGTGTTCTGTTGTTGGTTTTATGTATTGTGTTGTGCTCTGTGTTGTTAGCGGTTGTGTTGTGGCTGTGTGGGTTATTATTGTTGTAGGTGGCTGAGCTGTTGATGTGTAATACATTGTAGTAGTAGTTGTAGATGTAAATATAGGATTGCAGACGATTTGTCCTTCAAGGCATTTACTAAGCAAAAAGAAAACAAACTCTAATTAATAGTAAGTCCATTGTTTGTTAAATGTTTTATCTTAAATGGCATTCCAGCATTACAACAAGAGTGTACAAAATGGCTTACCAGCATGTATGAGAAGTACACATTTCATCAGGAGGTGAGAACATTCTGTTCCTGAAGCTACAAGTGCAGTTGTCCAAAGTGGTGCATTTACCTAGGTTTTCATCATAATATGGGGTCTCCTCAGGGCATTTCGGGTAGCAACCTGAAATGTCATGCATTGCTTGGTGAACATGCTTAAGCTTCTGGGTTTCTAATTTCTAGCAGAACACATGCATTATTACAACAGTGCTATCAAGAAACAGGAAGAGACAGGGGGAAAATACCTTCAAGTTTTCCTGTAAAGTGATTATTAGTTCCACAGGTCTTAACCTGGCCACAGGGATTGTAATGCCAGGTGCACTGGCCCGCTTCATTGTAATAGTCACAATACACCGCTGTGGAGATGAACAAAAACTGTAATCACTTGACTAACTCAGTAATAACCTTTACCAGGAAATGCTCATGCTGGGAAAATTCCTGTTTCCAATCCAATAATTACAATAGAATACAATACGTACGACACAAATCAGGGGTTCTCCAGTTGATGCAGACGTCCTTTGCACTGCATGCCTCTGCGTAAGCTGCGACAGCAGTACAGAAACCGAGAAACTTTCCCTCAAACTCACAAGAACAGGACTCCAAAACACAGGCTTGGTAATAAGGTTCTGGATCCACCTAGTAAAAACTCAACACTTATTGTCTGATTCAACACTTGTTCCAATTTTGTCACGGCAAAAAAAAAAAAAAGTTACAAGTACATTGTGTACCTGAATGAACTTCTAAACTCAGTGAACTTTTTTTATATTTGATATACAATCAGTGAACCAAGATTAGCACATATCGTAAAAAACATGACTTCATTGACTAATGGCACTTCAAGGTACCTTCAGATGGCAATCTTTGAAGGTGTCTGATCTCAGGATCATACATCGCCGCTGGGCCCAGGCTGCACAGTAGGAGTGTCGTTCGCAGGGAAATATTTCATGGGTTACATCTGAGCATGGTGGAGCTGCTGTCTTCCAACTATTTCCAAAGTCCAAAACACTGAAAACTTCTGAAGAGCTGCTTGTCAGAAGGTCGTTTGTCACCTTTCCATCAAAGTTCCCACAAAGCCCCAACACTTGGCCCTAATGTTCCACAGTTGAAAAAGAACATTGCATGTCTTCACCGCTCAGTAGCACACATTTCAGAATATATATTCCTTGTTGTTCCTGAACCAACATTACTATCAAGCTATCATAGTCCTAACTTTACATATCCATACCATCCCTAACCTTTCCCTACAAAGGAGATTGGATAGATATGCTCTTAAGAATGTTGTTCAAGTCCCAACCTGGGCATAAAGTTCAAAATAAAGATAGCTGAAATCAAGTTTGATCCAGGGCCAACAAGGAAGTTAATTTAGGTACTTTTACTTGTGATTTAATCAATGATATGCATTTTTAGAACATTTGCCTTTAATAGTCACCTCTTTCCAAATTTTCATCTTTCTATTTAAGAGAAGTAGTTACATTTCAAGACTTTAGGAAATAATCATTTTAAGTACCAGATCTACCCCAACACTTAAACCTAACCAAACATGTCCTAACCAGGCATGGCGCAACAAAATTTTAGCAAGAAGCAATTTGTGTGTTCACACCTAATGTGAAAATTGGGAATGATGGAAAAACAATCAATCCTAAAACACAGCCAATTAGACCAGTTGTGTTCACAAACCACCGCACCAAAAGAGTGTACAAACAAAAGGGCTGCTTTCACAACAAGCAATTTGCTGAAACAAAGCGATCCGGTGTCATTCATTCTCAATAAGAGTTTCTGGCAACGTGAGCAACAGAGGCCGTATATGATTTAGTTGAATTCTACTGCAGAGTACGATGCTTTTTTCATAACATCTGATTAGGTTATGTGAGGACTGAGTATTAATATAATATTATAACAAATACGACTTCTTACTCTCCACTGAGGCTCTAGTTGGATGGTAACCCTGGTATGTTTGTCCCAGATTACAGTGATTCCCAGTCTGGGAACTGAGATGATGATGTAGAGGCCAACAGTGTGGATGAAGTACAGGGGCTCTGCCAGCAATGCGTCCCCCGCCTGATGTCTCTCGGTTACCTTCATATCACTCAACATCAGAGTCACTGCACCCTGCAAGTATTTACAATTTCATAAACAGTGCATTATCATTTTTACTTAAAAGAAAGTTAAAATATTGACATCATCCAACAACAATTTATATGTGCACAGATGGTCATTTACCAAGAGCTCCACTGAGATGGCGCGGGAGCATGTCAAAGACTCGTCACAACAAGGAACACTCTCAGTTTTAATTGCAAACTCCCCACTTGAACCAGCGTCCTTATACAAGAAATATTAGAGGTTAAAATATTTGTAATTTTTTGAGTGTTACTAATTTTTGTCTAGTATACCGTACATAAACTAAGTCAGGATGTATAGAGTTAAAGATATCCTTGTGGAAAAGGTAATTTGTCACGTTGCAACCACTCACCTTGACTAGGGTGTACTGACAGTGGCCATCGAATCTGTACCATCTGGAGTCAAATGTGCGGTACTGCCCATTTCCAAACACCTCACATACTCCTGAACATGCCGCATCTACACAAGACCACTCACCACCTCTACATATGCTGAGGGACACAAAACCACATCATTAAAATCGAGATGTCAGGTTTTCACTGAACCATGAACCAATAAAATGACTTTTGACTTCATTGCAGGCCAGAATGTCTCAAAGGATACGATCTTTAAGGTCTGAGATCTGAAATATTTTACACAAGCCGAATGAACTACTTTTATGATTGTTTTGTTTTGTTGTCATTTTAATAATCTTACTATCTATTTACTTTCCCAACTGGAAAACAAGCATCTTGAGCATTCTGCAAAATTATTCCTTTTTGACTCCACAAAAGGAAACTCTATAGCTTTGGAATGACATAAAAGTGGGTAGATATTCTTTTAAAATGTGTGAACCAAGGTCAGGGCTTGAAGGCAGGGTTCTTACCATATTTTACAGTTTGTCTCCACACTCTGCCCAGTTTCATACACTCTCCCGCTGAATTCACAGGTGCAGTTTTCATGAGTCACACAACCACCGTTATGATCTTCGAAAAGGCCATCTGGACAATAACAGCCACTGATACAGCTGTTATCATCACTCTGTGAATACAGATCTGCAATTTCACTCTTTCAGAAAATTAGCACTATCACTTGCATATGGCAAATTTTAGGAAAATGCTTACTGCAGGTTTGGTCAAGCTTTCACATGTCCTATAGGCTGTGTTCACTGGTATTTGTGAGCAGTCCACACAAATCTTGTCCACTGTGCAATCTAGATATAGAAATAGAATATTTAATAGAAATACTAAAAAGTGTCTATCCACACACTGCTCAACTACACACCGGTACTACAATATATGTCTGGTTATTTTATCATAATTTGAAGAATTACGCATTTTTAGTGAAATAGGCACATTCTGAGACTCTAAAAGCCCTGCTAAAAATCACAATGACTTAAAAGTACACTACAAATGATTTCTTGTCTATTTTTCATTATGAATGAATTACTGAGGCATATATATCTATATACCTGTGTTCAGAACAACCATAGAAATCTATAGTGGCTATTTAGTTTAAATACACATACTAAAACATATACTAAAAGGCGATTCAGTAAAACAAATGTAAAATAATGATTTCACACTTACTGCAAACTTTAGGACAATGAAGCTGTCCGTTTTCACACAAGCTGTAATACAAAACAAACATTCCATACACAGCAAAAAAAAAAAGGTACTCAACATAACATATCCTCAACTAGGGCTGCTCTTGATTAAGATTTTTCTGATCGACTAGTAGTCTTACATTTTCCTCATTAGTCGACTATTAGTCGCACGTTTATTAATAAACCATCATAACAATGAGCCCTTAATTGCCTGCATAGCCTAATAAGCACTCAAGCGTAATCAAAAAAGCTTGCCACAGCACACCGGCAGATGTAATAATTATAAATGTGTCAGGGAAAAACAGCAAGGACACTGCATTAATGTTTTAATAATTTGTTGATAAACTAGCGTTTTCTTGGTTTTTGGTTTAAAAGATTAATTTGTGATGAAGTAGGAGTGGTGATGCACATAATGAGTATTTTTGTAGGTTAACATTACATTGAGCAGCCACGTAAAGTTGCTACTACATACATCAGATAAACATACATACATTTCAGATAAAAAGCCATATTTAAAGTCAATAAGTGATCGTTTGGATGTCTCGCCCAATGTACTATATTACCTCACAGACAAGCCGTTAACGATCTGTCCGTCACAGACTGCATGACTTTGCCACTTCCTGTGAATGTTTTTTTTTTATCTATGACTAAGCGACTAATAAATTTTGGTCGACCAAGCCTTTTCTCGTCGACTAACAGTTAGTCAATTATTAGGGATCAGCCCTATCCTCAACGTATTCTTACCATTGGCGTCCACCGATAACCACTGGACCTGGAGGTGTTATGCCTCCTGGGTGGTGGCAACTGCACAGTGGGAGAGGGCTGCAGGTCTGTTGGTTGCTTAGGTGAGAGTCTGACGTGCATCCACATCCCTCCACAGGGTCGTCCACCACCTCACAGGTGGCATCAGGGCCCGAGAGGGAACGACAGGTACGGTTACATGCCAACGTGGCGTAAGCAAACCTCAGGTTGCCCATGCACAAAGGAACTGAAATCCAGAATGATAATTTGTGGAGTGAGTCATACATAGATGTTAAAAAATAAAATACTTTACTTTAAAGTGATGTTGTTATGGTATAATTACACAAATAATTATACGTAAAAGGTAAATATATCACAAAAAAAAATCTTAGGTTACATAATTAACAATTTTGGGGGAAAACACCTACAGAAATACACTTGAAAACAACATCCCTGAAATTCACTGTATGATTGTCACATTGAAAAAAATGTCACTCACTGCAGTTTGTTTCTGCTCTCCAGTCCCCAACTGTGATTCCTTGAGCTGCACAGGCTTTTGCGTAGTTTCCAAAGGAGACACACAAACATTCCTGTAATGCAGTTGTGCACTGACATGTTCTTTTTACACATGCCTGAGAAGAATCAGAAACAGATTAATAACATGAAAACAACCATGATTTTCAAAATCATCAAATGTGCTTATATTTATTTCCTTGCCTCAACAAAGGGTGAAACAGGTACGTATTCATGACACACAGCAAACACTCCTTCTGGATTTTTCAGTTGGTCACAGTTTACCTCAGCAAACATCTCTTTAAATGGAATGAATATAAGTGGATATCTTGGAAAATAATTTTAATATGGTTAAGCAGTTAGTTAAATGACAATTACCATTGTCAGTGTTGATGCATCCGGGAATTAGGGTACAAGTGCCCATTGACCAGGACTGGGCGAAAAGCTGAACTGAACTTTCTATGATACCACTAAAAGTGGTGAAGTCATCGCTGGTGTCATTATTCAGAGTTCCACAAAGACCTATAATAAAAACATTTGCTTTAATATCAACATTCAAACTTGACTGAATGATGGAATTCTACGTACAATTACATTTTGCTAAAAGGCTTGTATGAATAAAGATTATTCAAACCTTTGGTATTTTCAGTTGGTGGTAAATTCAAATATATCTGAATTTCTGGAGAGATTTGAACTTGCATTTTCAGGCCAAATGAAGTCTGAACTTGAATGAACATTGAAGACTGCCAAAAGACTGTCGTAGACTCTGAAACAAAAACCAACAACATAGCAGCATTGGAAAGCGAATGTGAATGTTTCAAACTTTGTCAAGCTAATATGAATATTTCAGATTTATTAATCTAATACGACAAATTCAAAGTGCCTACCAGTTTGTGACAGGTCACTGATTTCTATGTTATTCAGTTGTATGCTGTTCGCAGAGAAGGTATATCTTTCCTGGAATGAAAATAGCAGTCATTTTATAGGGGAAGTGACACAGACGTCACAATGTGATATCAAAATTCAAATGTAACATCAAACGTTAACGCAAGTTACATACAGGGACTTGAAGGTCAAATGCTATTAGTGAACTCCAATGCTGTCTGCTCGGTCTCAAACTCAATTCCTGGAGGCCCGCAGCTCTGCAGAGTTTAGCTCCAACCAGCTCCAACTCACACCTGCTTGGAGTTTCTAGTAATCCTGAAGACCTTGATTAGTTGGATCAGGTGTGTTTGATTGTGGCCCTCCAAGAATTGAGTTTGAGACCACTGGTTTAAACTGTCAATTGTAATTATATAATTATAACTGTTAAGCATATGGTTGTAATGACCTAATACTAACTGAGAGAAAACATGAAATATTTAAAAAAAAAAACACTGAAACAACAAAAAGTTGATCAAATATTGTGAAAACTTGGTATAATAGTTACATGTTACATGTAATTACTGTAGTACTAACAGTAAATTATGCCTAATTACAATTAACTAGCCCTAAACTAAACCCTAGTCCTAAACTTAACCCTATAGTAAGAACATCTAGTTGACTAATATTACTCAGTATATATTTTTGTAATAAAACTATAACAATGCTGCATTAAAATAAAGCATAATCAAAGACCTTTCCAGTTACATCATCCGAATCAGACAAAATCTTTGCATATTTGTCAACAACACATAGATACACATAGAAAATGAGTTTTAAAAGCCTGCAAATGTAGATAAGTAAAACAGACAAACCTGGTTGATATTAAGATATGCCTTTTCTATGACAACTCCTTGCCCAGAATATTGAATGTTCAATGTCCAGTTAACCCCCTGGGTTACAGACAAAACGTTAGACATTTTAATGTCAGAAAATGATCAAACTTTAAAGAAAAACTCTATTTCAGTTACCTTTGCAGCCACAAAGGTGCATTTGTCAAGCATAGAATACTGTTTGCCATCAAATGTAGTGATAAACTGGCCTTCAATAATACATTTGGCCGGACATGTGTTTGCAGAACATGCCCAATTTCCTCTGATGCAGGTACTGTGGGGATAAAAACAACACAAATGTCTGAAGCAGTTTTCAGAATTTCTTTTTACACAGATTATATTCAAATGTCACAATATTTACTTAGGTTTTTACTTATAAAGATGTTGTCTTTTGAAAATCCTTGTATGATTGTATGTTCTTGTATGATTATAACACTAATATTTTACAGTAATGATTCAATACAAAAATTGTCATCTCAGTTAACTTTTAAGTTTTAATTTCGACAGCTCTGAAGAACTAATTAAATTGAACTGAAACTGGAAAACTAAAAAAAACTACAAATCATAAGGTGAACACCAAAAATAAATAAATAACTCTAATAGTGGAATTATTTAAAATCTTATTGGCAAATAATTACCATGTCCAGAACTGGTGGAGGAAGCTATTAAGAAAAAATCTTACCAGGTCTGGCACTTTGTTCTGCGTTCCTGCCCAGGTTCATACATTTTCTTTGCGTGCACACATGGACATCGTTCCACACTTATGGAATGGTAGCCATCAACACGATCATTCAGGACCTTACCTGGGATTATGAAAGATAGAGAAGATAGATATAAATAGAACAGATATTAATGAAATAAAACAATATTTTTTCATTTAAAGTATAATTTTACTGCAAATCAAGGACCAACCTTCAGCAGGCAGGCAGGTGCTGGTGAGTTCAGTAGTGTAAATCTGTGGGTTGCTGCAGGTTGGCGGGAAAGCGGGACCCACCTCTACATAGTGCAGGTCTCCAGGACAATGAGGTTGGTCTGCAAACAAGATGAACCATTAGCATTATTAGTAGCATTGTAATGTGTATATATACAAAAATGAATATTATATTTTCTGAGTAACTTGTTAGAAACTGTGGATCTTACGGCAGTTGGTTTTTGACCTCCACACTGACCACAACGGACTGGAGCTCCCGCACATAAGCGAGAGTTCTTTAAAAAATGAGCAGTTTGATTCCTGATGCCATAATCCATTCATATTTTTATAACACAGATTCAAGTAGGTTTTATATTTAGTGGCGAGACATTCGTAAGCGTGGGACATGATCTCTTTGCAAACCTAAAAAAACGGAAATGGTTAGTAGGCATTCAGTGGATTTTCAGTGGTATATATTTATTGCCTAAAGTATTTGAATATCTTGTAATCCATCGCATATATCACAAACATAACGCAAAAGTTATTCCTTTAGAGATACTATAATAATGCATTACACAAGCTTCATAGAAAGTGCTGCACAGTAAAAACTGTTTGTAATTGTAACAGTAGAAGACTATATAAATAATATACAATTTAAGTTCAGTCCAGTTTTTCATTAAAGGAGAAGTCCACTTCCAAAACAAAAATTTGTGTCATCCAAGATGTTCATGTCTGTCTTTCTTCAGTCGTAAAGAAGTTATGTTTTTTGAGAAAAAACACCAGGGTATTTCACCATGTTTGAACTTCCAAAATGCAGTTTAAATGTGGCTTCAAATGATCCCAAATGCGGCTGTAAACACTCCCAGTCGAGGAAGAAGGGTCTTATCTAGTGAAAAAATGATACAATTTATATACTTTTTAATGTCAAACGCTCGTCTTGTCTTACTGAACTTTTTTCCGGTTCATGACAGAAAAACTCCCATCTCATGTTCTCCCTTAATTTCAAAATCATCCTATACCGCTGTTTTACCTTTTTTGTTAAGGGTGTTTGATCTTCTTTGCATATTCACTTTGCAAAGCCTGGGTCGGTACTTCTGCAATGACGTAGGATGATTTTGAAATTATTTTTGAAGTTGAGGGAGAAAATACGATTGGAGTTTTTCGACATACCCTTACTGTCTTGTGACAGAATACACAGAGTTCAGGGAGAAACGACAAGACGAGCGTTCGAGATTAAAAAGTATTTAAATTGTATTTTTTTAAAGAAAATAACCAATCGTTTCGCTAGATCAGACCGTTCTTCCTTGGCTGGGATCATGTACAACCGCATTTTGGAAGTTCGAATTCAGGGCACCATAGCAGTCCATTATATGGAGAAAAATCCTGAAATGTTTTCCTCTAAAAACAATTTCTTTGCGACTGAAGAAAGAATAACATGAATATCTTGGATGACAAGGGGGTGAGTACATTATCTGTAAATATTGATTCTGGAAGTGGACTTCTTCTTTAACTGTATGTTTTTTACATTTATTACAGTACATTTTCATTCCACTGTGCAGAAACTCACTGCGTTTGTCAGCGCAGTAGAGTCTTGTATCAGGCATTGGCCATCGAAGAGGACACTGCTGGATATCAGCTGCTGCATAGTTTCTGTGAACAAAACGGTAATGATAAAACACCACTAGAAAGTATTAGATGATTATATCATAAAACTCACTGTTCAAACGGCACATAACAACTGAACACACTAACCTGAGCTGTTCTGGTGCCCACAAAGTCCACTCATACCCTCCACTAAATTCTGGTCCAGTTGCACCTGTAAGAGGCGTGCTCAAAGATTACATATAAAATACAGTACGGCCAGTTAAATCATATTATTGGTTAAATCAAAGTTTTTGTAATCTTGCAGACCATTGTCTTTAATGGTAACTCACCCGAAGTGAACTGACACCATCAGCTAAACTGTACCATGTGACAGACAATGGCAAAACTTTGCTTTGGAGCCTGGTATAGATTCCATAGTTAAACACATGCTGATAGGTGTGGTCGTATGGAAGGGAAATACTACAAAAAGATGAACAAGTTCAAACATTTTTTGCGGGTATATATTAACAAAGAACATTTTAATCAATAAATACTTGTTAGTAT